>PVIJ01003949.1:0-125837 GCA_004024925.1 Scalopus aquaticus | reverse complement strand
TTCACTTATAACAGGACTATAGGGATGCCGGGTGGGAGAGAGACACTCAGCGGTGGGGGAGGGGGGAGGGGAGGATAAGGGCACAAAATGGAAGAGAGGAGAATACAGGGGACCATGGAGATGGATCACGGGTGAGTTGGTGGTGGGCTACCCAAGGGGAATACAAAATGTAAAAGACATAAATAACAATAAAAAAAAATGGGAAAAAAAAATAAAGATGGTTAGGAAATGTCTTAATGAAAAGATAATCTTGTAACAAAGATGTGAATATATTCTGGGGGAGAATTGTAGGGAATGGGAGCAAGTGATTCTTATTTATTTATTTTTGCATACAAGCTGGGGTGTAGGCCAGAGGTATGGGGTGGTGAGAGGGTTCACCAGAGACAGAGTGGGGAGCAGAACAGGCAGATCGACCAAAATACACTGCTGAGGGGAGCAGCGGGCGAGGCAGGAGAGGTTGGCCACGCCATGTGGGCATCTCCCTGGCTGGGCTTCGAACTTGCGCTGCAGCAGCCTACAGCTCCGCAGCGCAGCACTTTACCCTTTGCCCCACCAGGGAGGCCCCAAGCAAGTGATTCTTAAGACACCAGTATTGCCTACTTTTTGAGGATAGAGGGGTGGCTAGAGCAAAGAGGTAGTAGGAAATGTCAAGTGATAGTGGACTGGGTGATGTAGGGCCAGGTTTTTGCTTTTTTTAAACCTACTTGCATTATATTTAAACTTAAGTATATTGAATAATAATCGTATGATTTAAAGATTGTAAAAGATGTACAATAAAATCTCTGACCCTTGTCTCTCGTTTGATCAGAAATTCCCTCAAGAAATAATCAACTTTAATTTCTTATATACCCTTTTAAGAATTTTTTATACCTATATTAGCAAATCTTAATTGTTTTTTACACAAGTGGAGTACTTTTTAAAAAGCTATTGTTTTTTATTAAAGCCTGCCATGGTTGGCTTTTCCTTCTAGAAATAGTTCTTTCTCTTTTTGCATCCTGACAGTATAAATTCTTGCCTCCCCCATTTTCTGTAAGCATTGTTTTGTCTCTGAACATTTTACTACGAAATAATTGTGATGATGCAGAATAGTTGATTTACAGTCATGTGTTGCTTAGTGAGAGGTTAGTTAACTACTTACTGTATACTGTGGTGATCCCTATGGGCTATACCTTATGTCCTAGGTGTATCGTAAGCTATACCATCTAGGTTTGTGTAATTACACTCCATTACAAAATTGTCTAAGGACTTGTTTCCTCGCCTTTGTTAAGTAACAGGTGACTGTATACAGCAAACACCCATTTACCTATGACATAAGTTCTGCAACTTAAAACTTTCAGTGTTGATTTTATTCTCTGTGTTGGTATGCATAGTCTAGCTAATGATCATCCTGAAAATTTGAACGATAATGTATTAATTTCCCTGCTAAGGGAACATTTGAGGTGTTCTTGCTTTGTTCTTTACACAGAATTAATAGTCTTGTGAATCTTTTCTGGGGTATTTTGAATGTATGCATGTATTCAGCTTCACTAGGTAGTACTAGATTGCTTTCAAAGGGACTGTACCAGTTTACACTCTCCATTAGATGAAAGAGTTCATGTTTCTTTCACACTATTACCAATGATAATAAAACCCTGAAATTATTTGGGGGAGGGTGTATAGGGGAAATTTAGTGTCCAATGCGGTATTTATTTTACATCTGATGAAACTGAGATTTCTTTTGTGAATTGCCTGTTCATAGCTTTGGCCCATTTCTCTCCAGTGATTTTTAAGATTTTATATCCTATGAGGTGATCCATTGTTGGTTGTATGCATAGCAGCTATTTTCCACTCACAGCTAACCTAACATATCTTTTGCATGGGAGCTTTTTATTTTATTTATTTCCCAACCCCCTGTTAAATGTATCTAGTATAGTAATCTGTCTACTTGTTTTTTTGTTATGTATGTGTACATGTTAGAGTTGTGAAGATGTCTGCACTTCATATTTACTTTTCAAGCTGGATTACTAACTTCATTATTCAAGTCAACCCTCTAGCTAGTTCTTTTTTTTTTAAATTTAATTTTATTTATTTTTTTAAGATTGATTTATTTATACATACAAGCTGGGGTACAGACCAGAGGTGTGGGGCGGCGAGAGGGTTCACCAGAGACAGAGCGGGGAGCAGAACAGACAGATCAGAAATACACTGCTGAGGGGAGCAGCGGGCGAGGCAGGAGAGGTCTGCCGCGCCATGTGGGATTCTCCCCAGCCGGGCGTCGAACTTGCATCGCAGCTGCTGACAGCTCCACAGTGCAGCGCTTAACCGCTGCGCCACCAGGGAGGCCCTCTAGCTAGTTCTTAATTTAAGGAATAACTTTGCCTTAGCAGTGGAGTGAGTACTTTGTGACAAAATTCCACAGAGGGATGAACTGTTGTTGTAGGTCATTCAGTGGTGCACCCACCACAAGGATGACCCTCCTCCTCCTGAGGATGATGAGAACAAAGAAAAGCGGACAGATGATATCCCTGTTTGGGACCAAGAATTCCTGAAAGTTGACCAAGGAACACTGTTTGAACTTATTCTGGTAAGTTTTTAATACATACTGTAAGCCATCTGTAGAGTGTTTTAGAACTTCTTACCAAATTAAATTTGTGAAATTCATCGACAGTGCATTTTAACACCCTTTGAACTCAAATGCAATGGTTTATTTAATCCAGTTATCAATAATCGTTAATAAATGTAAATTATTTAAGAACCACGATTAAACAATAGGGATTGTCAGATTGGAATTTTTTTTTTTTAAAGATTTATTTATTTATACATACAAGCTGGAGTACAGGCCAGAGGTGTGGGGCGGTGAGAGGGCTCACCAGAGACAGAGTGGGGAGCAGAACAGGCGGATCAGAAATACACTGCTGAGGGGAGCAGCGGGCGAGGCAGGAGAGGTCCGCCACGCCATGTGGGAATCTCCCCAGCCGGGCGTTGAACTCGCATCGCTGCTGCCAACAGCTCCACAGTGCAGCGCTCAACCGCTGCGCCACCAGGGAGGCCCGTCAGATTGGAATTTTAAAAAAGGAGGATCCAGCTATGTTGTCTACTCACCTTAAATATAAGACACAGGGCTGACGGGTGGGGAAAGATGAGGCGTGCTAAGGTTAATCGAAAGCTGGAGTGGCTATTAGAGTAAATTTCAGAGGAAGGAAAATTAGGGTTAAAGAACGTCATTGATTGCATAATGGCAAAGGGATCAGATCCGTAATAATAGTCTCTAAATGATAAAATAAGTAGACAGAAAGTCAGGATATAGGAGCTTGGAGTAACACTGTTGACCACCTTGCCTTAATTAACGTAGGATATTAAATCTTATGAGAGCAGAATACATATTTTCTTCAAATGTATGCTACCAAGATAGATGTGTTCTGGGGCCATAAAACAAGCTTTGGATTAAAAAAAACAAATTCAGTCATGTAAAG
The DNA here is from genome assembly GCA_004024925.1 of Scalopus aquaticus. Classification (NCBI taxonomy): domain Eukaryota; kingdom Metazoa; phylum Chordata; class Mammalia; order Eulipotyphla; family Talpidae; genus Scalopus; species Scalopus aquaticus. The sequence goes on along the minus strand of PVIJ01003949.1, from coordinate 122,385 downwards.
TATGTATTTTCTCATCGTGGTGAAATTAAATAAATCAGCCACAGAAAGATACTTGGGAAATATGCAGATAATTGAAAATTAACACTCGGCAAACCAGGAGTCAAAGAAGAAACAAGAAAAACTAGAAAATATTTTGAACCGAATGAAAATAAAACAACACGTGAAAACCCGTGAGATATAATGCTCAATAGTATTTAGAGGGAAGTGGATAGCACTGATTACCTGTGTTGGAAAGAATGAAAAATCTCACCTTGATCAAGCTTTTATCTTAAAACTAATAAAAGATGAAATTAAATCTGAGGGCAGGGAATACTAAATAGCAGAAATCAGTAAAATAAAAAACTGAAATAGTAGAGAAAATCAAAGACACCAAAAGCTGGTTCTTCCAGAAGATCAATAAAATGTAGTATTATAGCTGCTTATGTTTGAATCTTACTAAAATATTTTTGTCAAAATTTGGCAGGTAATGTTTGTGCGTACATGTGTCTGTGCGCGCGTGCGCGCACACACACACAGACACACACGCACACACAGAGTCAGTAGTGGCCACATTGGAGGTATTGTAGCTTATTTAAGGCAGCAAAAGGACTTGCTATTATAGAGGTATGACAAAGAAGGGAACATGCAACAGTTTTTTCACAGAAGACTTTGACATTTTCACCCTCTAATTTCTTAAAATTGAATAACATTTTAAGCTTTAATTAGATATGGATTGTCAGTCACTATCTTTGGAATTAGTTTGAAAGTATATGGAGTATATTTTAATGGAACCAATCACTTTTCAGGCTGCAAACTACTTAGACATCAAAGGTTTGCTTGATGTTACATGCAAGACTGTTGCCAATATGATCAAGGGGAAAACTCCTGAAGAGATTCGCAAAACCTTCAATATCAAAAATGATTTCACTGAAGAAGAAGAAGCCCAGGTAAGGAGTCCACAGGTACTCTGTTGATCACAGGCATTTTAAAGCAACTAAAAACCCATAAAATACCTAGAACAGAAGTGCCTGTAAGTTTTTTCTGTTTCCTAAAAATGCTCTTGTTCAGAGACTGGTTTGTGTCTGAATCTAAATACTTCTGTGATTATCTTTTAAATGTAAGAAAAATTAGTTTCCATCCAGAAGTTGCTCTTTGATACTATCTAATAGTTGCTAGTCTTGGCACCTGGAACCTTACATGTAGGCCATAATATTTGACTGAAGAAAAGCAGGACCTATGGATGATTGTGTGCTAGAATATTTCAGAGCAACTTAGTGAATGGGGAAGAGTGAATGTATAAATGAAGGAATGAATGAATGAATCAGTATGATTTTGTTGACACAGCCAGAAACTAAAATAATGTGAATGACCTACTTGAATTTCCTCTGTCAGCCCTGGTGACTGAAGCTGTAAAAATGTTTGCTTTTTTATAATTTTAGTACAGCAAAATAAAAACCCTGGGAAACAGAATAAACAGCAAGTGTACTCTTTTTTTTTTTCTTTAAAGATTTATTTATGCATATAAGAGCTGGGATGAGGCCAGAAGTGTGGGGGGTGAATGTATTCACCAGTGACAGAAGAGGGAGCAGAACAGGCAGACTGACTGAAATACACTGCTGAGGGGAGCAGTGGGCGAGACAGGAGAGGTCTGCTGTGCCATGTGGGTCAGCGCCCTGGCTGGGGATTGAACTCAGTGCTGCAGATAGCTTCATAGTGTTGAGAACCCCTTGCGCCACCAGGGAGACCAGCAAGTGTACACTTAACCTGCTGTTTTTCCAGTTTCTTATCTATCCCTTTCTTACCCACTTCACAGACTATTGCAGATTGATTAGAAAGTGGTCTTGGAAAGACTAAAGGTATTACCTTATATGTATCTCCTCTTCTAGGTACGCAAAGAGAACCAGTGGTGTGAAGAGAAGTGAAATGCTGTGCCTGACACTAACACTGTAAGGATTGTTCCAAATACTAGTTGCACTGCTCTGTTTATAATTGTTAATATTAGACAAACAGTAGACAAATGCAGCAGCAAATCAGTTGTATTAGCAGAATATTGTCCTCATTGCATGTGTAGTTTGAGTACAGATTCCAGACCTAAGGCTGAGTTTCCTTTAGTAGGAAAAAAGTAACTTTTTTCTTTGCTCTGAATAAAACTGAACTCGAGTTTCTCTATAGAAAGTGACATTTTGGGCTTTCCCTCTTTTTTGTAAAGTGATTCTGCCTAGTTTATTGCCCAGTTAACTTTAGTGACCTTTTAAAAGTTGACATTGTAAATAAAAGCAACTTGGAAAAAGTTTTCTGAAATAGAATTAAGAATGTATTATCTTTATTCATGAGTTGGAAACTGGAAAAAAGCTATTCAAGGTAAATTTTTGGGTGGGATTATTAGGAAGGCTTCCAGCTTGCTGGGGTCAAGGAGTACCACAGGTATTGATTAGCCTGTATGTAGCTGGGCTCCCTTAATTGGATCTGAGGGCTTGTTTTTGCATATTTAATCCGCTCAACTTTAAGTTTATTGGCTAGAGACTCAGTTACTACTGTGGGTTTTTGGGAGAAACATAACTAGACAGTTTGTTAGCTTTTCAATTAAAAAGATACTTAACCCATGTGGTATGTCATCTTTTATAATCAGTGATCCCATGTGGAAAAGATTTACACTCACTGCATGTAAAAAGTAATTTAACTTAAACATTAAAACATGTGGCAAAACACAGAAAACATCCATCTTGAATGCAAGATACTTCGAATAAAAAGTAAGTTATATAGTAGGTAGTAAATGGTTTACTTTTGTGTACTTGAATGGGTCTCTTCCCTTAATATTAGAAGAATTAATGTACAGTTGTTCAGCTAAAAAAGACTTACAGGCAGTTGAAGTCCTAACTCTCAGGCAGCTGATGATGTAACAATAGGGTAGGTAGACTTCTGTCACTTCTCATTGTCATTGATACAGTTCAGTGGAGCCAGTGCTTCAGTTCTTCGCTGGCATACTTGGGCTCCCAAAACCGCACGGCCATTGTTTATAGCCTACAGAACACTGATGTTTTCTTGCTGGCTTGAGATGGCTCACGTACTTGATATTTTTTTCTTCCTTGTGCTCCCTCTTTTCTTTTTTTCCCAGTGAGCATCATCTGCAGTCACATGTTAGTCTTGTTGTGTTCTCTTCATGTTTATTTTGAGTTGTGCAGGCTTAGATTATTACTTGACCATAATTTGCCTTTATAGCACCCATTATTTGCCCTATATCATTTAATAAAGTCCCAAATGCTGTCTTACATTAAGTCCTATTATCTGTTATCAGAGATAGCCAACTACAACCTGTGTGGACAACCTATTCTTGCAGACTGAGTTAAAAATGGTTTTATATTTTGAAAGGATCACTTAAAAATACAGTGACAGTATTAAACCAAAAAGCCTAAGATATTTATTCTTTGCACAGAAAAAGTTTGCTAGCCTCTGTGATTACTTCTGGATCCCCGAGTCCCTTTATTCTCAGGAAGTAAGCTTGTGTTTCCTTTTCCTTGGTTATAGGGGGAAAGGTAGGAAGAGTTTAAGCCCTAGCTGGAAAGTCTCATCCGCTAATCCCAACTATAAATGTCAGCTTTTTAAAAAACGTACCCAACCCAACTATATCCCTCACAATATCATGACAAATACACATCTTTACTGAGAGTCTGGGATTATTAGTACACGCTGTGTTTAGTTTGGAAAACTTCTCAGAGATGGGAGCTTACTAATACTGTCTGTTGATCTGTATAATGCCCAAGAACTATTTGAATTACAGGGGTAGTAAATAATATCAACACCTATATTAAAGAACTCTGGGATCTTTCTGAATGTGTAAGACTGGACGGATACTATAGTTTAAATTTTTGTTTCATTCCTGACTTTCTGTAGACTATAACCCTATTTTTAAACAAAGTTCTGATATTTAGGTTTAATAAGCTCTTACAGCTCATCCAAGAGAAAGTAGGCCATTTGTAGAACCTATGTACCTAAATCATAGGCATTGTGTTAAGAGGCCTTAAAAGCTGACTGCAGCACTCTTTTCCTACCTTTTTTACCCTGCTGTGTGCTTACTGTTTATTGTCTGCAAAGAGTTTTCCAGCCTCTCATCTTACCCAAGGAGAGGGGTCCATTATCCAGGTAGCCAAATCTGTCTTCAAGATACTTCTGCTTATCCTTTCACTTCCCACTTATTCTAAATTAAATTTGTGACATGAGGTCATACTGTGAGGCTGGTTTCCTGCTCTTGCTTTTTCGTGTCTGCGTGGCCTTGGATGAGTTGGAAATAGTATTTACTGTAGTTCACAGGTCTGGTGCAGGCTCCTTCATATTGATGGTCTGTACTGAGAGGCCACTTGATGGCAAGACCTAACATGTATTTAACAGCACTGCTGTATGAATTTTTGATTAGGGACACAAGTGAAAGATGATTGTGCGATGAAAATATAACACATAATGATAAAACAAAAATGGCTATTCCAGTGCATGGGATAGAAAACTGGCAATAGGCTTGGTTTTGGAAGGTAGGCACTGATGATTAATTATGAAGGTTCTAAATATTGGCCTATGTGGGAGAGGGAAGCTAACATTTCTTCATTACCCTCAGGTCCAATTAGGAAATGGCCTATATTTTGCCAGGAAAGAGAATGAGAAGAGGAGCCGATTTTCAGCTGAGATTGAACAAATGTTTGTCTCTTTCCTCTATATACACAGAAAATGCTTAGCTCCTACCTGTAGTGGTGCTATTGGTGATGAAGAATCCTCTGTGATAGTCCTTTGACTTAATTTCCTGCTGAAAAAATAAATCTCTTTGAATGTTGGCTTATTTCTCCCTAACAATGTCAGGAACAACAGATGTGCTCCTGCAAATTTTTAATAATCTTTACTTTGTACAAGTGTGTTCTATTTTAGTAGCTTACCTTCATAAATTTACCTTTATGATGCCTATATGCATTTCTTTATGATTTCTGTATTTTTCCAAAGACTTACAAAGGCATTCCTTTAAGTTGTAGATCCCTAGGTAGCATTATAGTTGATATTTGTTTATTCTACAGTTACTGGAACACACCAACTGTTGGAATTAAGCAGGATGTATACAGTAACTTGATGAACTGCTGGCCTTGTAATAACATGTCACAGCAATGCTGGAATTAGCTACCAAAGGAGGATAGTAATAGTGTGTCACTATGGGCATGTGATTGAGCAGGCAGATATTCCAAGCCAGACCTCTTAATTTACTTAAAATTAAAATATGTAATTTGTTTTCTGATCAGGATGTAAATTAAGAAATTAAGTAAGTTGCCTAAGTTTTTATTAGCGCAGTTTAAACAGATACCAGAAATGACTTCCACCAGGAAATCAAATAGAGCAGTAGAGTTCTTACTTTACCTTGTCTGTGGCCATCGGAATCTTTCATTTTTCATAGTTTAGCATCTTCTCCTCCACTTGCATTTGAAGATCTGGTTTTTCTTTTACCAAAGTTCAATATGCATGCAGGTGGGAAGAAATCAAATATTCTCCCTAGAGTTGCTTGAGCTTTAACAATGTGGTAATCTTCAGTTATCTGGATTTGTATGAAACCTGATTTCTGACTAAGAAAGAATAAGGGAGAAAATGGCAAATAAATGGAAAGCATGTGAAATGTGTGAATCCCTAAGGTGAAGCTCCTGCCTTCTTCTTTGTAGGAAGTATAAGAGTTGGTTGCCCTCTTGGAGTTTATAGTGTCATTAGAGGTAAAGTATAAATGCTGCTGGGAGGGGATGAATAACTAATAGAAATACTGGACAGAACAAGATTAACTAGCAATTGGAGGCTGCAAGGTATAGGAAAGGTTCTGTGGGGAGAAACTAACTTGGTTTAAAAATAAGCTGACTTGACTAGGGATGGAGAGATACCATGTGAGGGGGAGAGGAGGGGAAAGCAATGCTTAGTCTGGAACTAGAAACAGAAGGTCTGCTGAGCAGATAGACTGGAAAGAGACATTAGGACTACAGTGGAGACAGAACTTTGGTGATGGCTCTAGGGAAAGTATTTTACCAGAGTATTCATCAGACCCATGTTGGGCAGGGCAGTGGTGGTTTAAACTGGTAAATATAAAAAATAATTAAAGTATTCTGAATATTGGGGGTCTTAGATCTAGAATTCTGATAACTTTGTTTACTGTTGTGAAAAATCACTGCCTCCATTTTGCGGAGCGAGTAAGAACTGGATGTGCATATTAAGATGAAGTAAGAAATAGTTTACTGCCTGAAGTAGTTTAAACAGTTCGTTTGGCCCAAGCGTGGGCCATTTGGACTCCTCCGCAGGATAGACTGAATATTGTCTTTCCTGTTGAGGTGTCTGGATAGCAAGCTTGTTGGTGAGGGTACTCTATCAGGTGGATTTTCAATGTGGAACTTCATTTAGAGTGAGAATTGTAATTCATCGATGACATAGTTGTATATTCTGCAGTATTTACATTATTGGTTACATCTGGACTGTTATTGAGAAGCATTTTGTGGGAGGAATACAGTTGCTCAATATCTGCTTACATTCTGACACAGCTCAATCTAAATTTTCAGAATGTACTTAGTGTGTTAACCTGTTATCTGCCAGCTTGTCATTTGATTCTGACCATCAGCCTGTTTCTTCATAAAAGTGCTTTCACTTTGAGTACTTTCCACCTGTCTGGTTCAAATTCCTGTGTTCTTTTTGTGCTGAGTGTGCCACTTCAGTCTGCTAATCTGCTTCAAATGCTCTGCAGATTTTTCTGTTTCAGGAAATTTAGATGGAAATACAGTTTTACACTATCAGAAAAGCATATTGAAGAGGTGTTTCCAGAATGATTTTTTTGTGTGTGTGTGTAAGTGTAACCCAGTTCTTTCTCTTCCATATTTCTTATCCCCTCCCCATTACATTGACTGCACATGTCTGAGAGAGCAAGACTTGACTGAAGGAATACCTGAATGGAAAAAGGAAGACTTTGGAGTAAAAGCCCTGGTGAACTTTAAAGACATTTCAACTGTTAACTATTTCCCATGTAAATTCATAGCTGCTGTCTCTTTTTCAGAAGTGAAATTACCTCTTGAAGAATACTGGGATTGGATAGTTCCTACCTCTAAGACAGAATTTGCCCTTCCTAGTTAACTCTGCCCATTTCTATGCTATCTTTAAAAGCTTCAAAATCTTTCCTGGTCTGAGTTAGGCTTTTATTTTAGAAACCTACTGTGGAAACTGCCGCCACCCCCCCCACCCCCCTTCAACTGCTGCTTGAATATATGAAGTCAAGATCCACTTGCCCTCTGTGGACAGTACACCAATGAAGGTCTGTTACCTACTCCAGACCATTATAGCGCCCAGGAGCTGCAGTTCAAAAGAGACTGAGGGGTGATTTGTGATTAGAAATAGAAGTTGATTTAAATAGTTGGGACCCGGAGACTTGACACAGTTGAGGAACCAGGATCTGCTTGGATGGCCAGCTGTTTCAAGGATCCTTGGGGAAGTCTTAATGCTTGGAAGAGACCTGAGAAACAGCTAAGGCAACCTTCATTCCCATCCCACCCCTCCAATAATTTTTTTTTTGTCTTCTACTTTGATATGTAGGCCTGGGTTGATATGTAGATCAAGCATGTCCTTGTCCTTATTACCCTTTTTTTTTCTGTGTCTTTCTGGAAATGCAGACTAGAACTTATTTCCACTCTTCCTCTGGTATAATGTAAAGAACCATTCCTCTTCCCTATTCTTGTGGCCTTCCAAGCCGACTTACTGTCCGTTGAATCAATGTGCTGGGTTGGGTTGAGGTGTTTGTTTATTTAGAAGATTGCTACAGTTCAGAAGTCTAGCCACAGGGGTTACTGTAAAAGAGGGAAACAACTTCCAATTGGGTATCTTAGGAGGACCCCTGCGAGCTTGCTGAACTGAGCCCTTGCCATATCTCCCTTGCAGAGGGCAGGGGGGCAGCTGCAGCAGGTCAGTGTCCGCAAATCTGCCAGTTTGCTGGGAATGCGGAAGGAAGGTTGAGTATCTTGTCTTACGTCTCAGAAAAACAGGGTTCTTGGCTGACATGGTGGGATTGGTTTTTATGTGATATTGAATTTCGGATTGCAATCTCAAATCACCCCGTGGCCTCAGGAATGTGCTAGTGTGATTTGGGAGGATTTGAGTTTCCTCTTTGAAGTCAGTTTTTTAAAAAGGCCGGTCTCATTTTAAGTTGCCAAAGCCCCCCTCTCCACCTTCTCATACACAAAGGGTGCATTGTTCATGTACCCAGTGTTCTCTAAAGGAGACACCAAATCAGATGCAGCAACCCAGACTTGCATAAGCCTTGGTTAGAATGTAGTTTTTTAAAACTAGGCCAGTGGCCAGAGCGGAATTCTTTAAATAGGACAGATGTCGAGAGAATGGCTGGTTTCTCTAGCACCCTTCCAGAAAGAAGCAAGGCTGGGATTACAACTTCCAGTGGCCTACTTTAAAGAGACACTACCCTGGAAGATGACTTTATTTATAAATATTTTAAAATATAAAATCAAAAAATATAACTCGGTGAAAATTACAATGTGACTACTTCAAGCACCTTAACAGTCTTTGGTAGGGGGGGAATAAAGGGTGCTATTAAAATACCCTTATTTCGGACATTATACCAGCTTATGAAGGACTACTGTTCGCTTTTTTCATTGAAATAGGTTATGTACTTGTCAAGTGTTTCGTATTTTTTCCTCTGCCCTCAGAGAACAATGGACCCTGGTGGTTCCTGTGTACCTCTTTTCAGTTGAGTTGTCATAGGATCTGTGGGCAGCAGCTTTAAGCGCATTTATTCTGAGTACTAGGGTACAGGCTGGCCTGTATCAATTGTGAGGTCAGAGGATTGGGGATTAAGAGCAAGGCTTGGAGTGGGAGCTTATGCCCAGCATGAGTCAGGATTGGGACAGGGCTCCAAGCCCCTTAAGGGGAGATGAGGGTGATTCCTAGCTTCTGTAAATGAAAGTCTTCAGAACATGTACACCACAATAGAGAACAAACCCCAAGTTTTCATGGCTGCAGAGAAGGAAAGTGTTTTATACTGTAACTGAGACAGCTTATTCCTCAGGGTCAAGTTTTGAAAAAGAAACCCAGTAAAAAGTAACTTTATTCTTATGTTAAAAAAGTTTTTCTATGATGATGCATTAACAATACAAAAATAACTTGGAACACTACAATGGTCCTTTTCTCTCTCAACTTCCTGCAAAACTACACTAGAATAAATGATCTTTGGATTCTGAGAAATCAGTGGCTAATGTAGGAACTAAAGGTTTTTGTTGGGAGTGGGGCATGTGGGTATGTGGATAGCCTTCTTCTTTGGATTCAGGTATATACAGTGAGGAGGCGGCCAAAAAAATGTTAATTTAAGAGATTTGTTTAAGGCTCAGGGTTGAAGGTTGGCTCAGAAATGGGTTAAATTAGACTGTGGTGAGAAACCACTGTCCACCACTAGCGGTTTTCTGGGCTCCTTGCTTTGGCTGTAATGGTCCCTCTATCTTGCAGCCCCATAGGGAAACAAGCTGGCCTGGGTTCTTGCTGGAAGACGGGTGTCATGAGGTTTGGGGTTTACTCCCTTTCACAACAACCCAAGAGCTAGCTAGACTGGCGTGAATAAGCTGGATCTGGACCTGTGAAGTGCTCTCACAGTCAGGAGGGCTACACACCCGATTTTAGGCTGTGACTTTTTTGTTTACAGCCATTAGCGACAGGCCTGGGACCTTAGTATTGGTACTTAAGTGGGTGAATTTCTCAGGAACAATGACAAATAATTTGAACTACGACTCCTGATACCCACCACATGTCCTTGCCTGATAAGTTAGTGTCAGGTTATTCTTGTTGCCTCAGGTGATAGGCCTAAACTTAACCTATTCCATTCCCTCCTCTTTGCAAGCTTCTGAGAATGGCCAGAAGACTTCTCTGGTCCAGTTTACAAATAGCAGCTGATTTTCTGTAAACTGGGTTTCTCTAGGACATTGAGAGAAGCATTATTGTCTCAAGCTTTGTGGTTGTAACTGCTTATATGGCATTTGATAAACCAGCTCATTTTTGGTCTGTGATGTGTCTGGTATAGGGAGGGCATAGCACTGGGGGTGAGGCGACAGGGTAGGGAAAGCAGCTGGGAACACTCCAGCCCACTTGTAACTATAGCAGAAAGACTAGGGAGTTGGGGGCATATGGCTGCTTAAGTGGATGGTTGGAAAGAACAAATGCAGGCTGCCATGGGCATGAGGGATGCCCTAATAGCACACAGATCTGATCCCCACCACAGTCTGAATTGATGGCCTCGGGTTCAGGCAGAAGTTGTGCAGCCTTTGAAATCTCCAGAGCCTTGACCTTGAGAGGGAATTAGCAGGGTCACTGGCCGGTTGCCACGTGCTTTGGGACTCTGTCGCCTCCTCTCAGAGGGTGGCCCCCCCGAGGAGACCACATGTCCTGTGCATGCTAGGCCTCCTGTCTCTGAGATTCCTGTTGCTGTACCTGTGTACTCTGCAGGGCGCTGCTGGGGGCCTGTGGGGGCCCAGGGGGCTGGGAGGCTGAGAGTGGCCGAGAGACCCGGTGATGTAGGCGCTGGCTCCGCAGGGCTAGCAAGCAGTTCTGTGGGGAAGCGGGGCAGCAGGAGGTATGAGGGTGAGTCCCGGGGGGCTGGGGACCCAGGGCAGCCTAGAGCACTGTCATCGGAAGGAACGGGGCTGGGGCAGCGGCCTTCTCCGGGTAAGTACCGAATGCATTTCTTTTTCCTCCTAGGAATAGTGAAGAGAGTTATCTGTAAACAGAGGGTGAATTCATAGTCATACACCACAACCAAAAAATGCTGTTCTTGTACAGGCCTAGTTGTCCCCTCTCCCGTGATTTGGGTGATGTGCCTGTGTCTTCAGATCTGAACCAGCACTGCAACTTGGTTGGGCCTGGCTTAGACCTGGAACCCGTGCAGTTCCCACAACAACCACAAGGTGGCACAGGAGCTTTCTGTCATTATGCCCATGGGGCTGTTTTCCAGGGGAGTCCCAGTCTATCATTGAGCCTTTGCTTCATATGTGCTGTGTGCGCTCTTATCTGCATTAAGGCAAGGGGCTGCAATGCTTGTAGCTTCTCGGGTTGAGCAATCCCAGTGCTTATCCCTTCTTGACAGATACCTCATAGTTCACTTGTCTCTCAGTAGCAGGGAATGGATGGACTAGGAACTCCTTTGAGGACAGGTTTGCCTCCCATCATGACTATGCACACATACTTGCCCTTCCCCCATCCCTTTTTATCCTCTGACGGTGACCATAGAGAGCATTCCGAGGGGCCAAATATTCCCTTAGAATCAGTAACCTGCTGCCTAAAAATAGCCTCTGTTTTACCAGGATTGGCCTAAACCTAAACTAAGCAACTTTAGCTACTGAGTACTTAGACCTTCTTCACACAAACAGAAATATTTCTTTGTTGTATGGGAAACAGGTACAGTGCCATAGGTTCCGTGTGGCTCTTTGGCTAGGGAAGCTTGGGGTATCCCTGCCCCGCCCTACCTACCCACCAGTCCTTTGGTCTCAGTACAAGCAAGATATGATGAGTCTCGGGGTCACTCAGCAACCAGGTTATTTAGGTTTTTTAGTTACCTTGATGGTAACTAGATGGTATTGGCAGGGACCCCCACTTGAAGTGAGCTGGCAGGCTATGATTACTCTGAAGCCTGGGAGCAGATCAGGCTGCTTGAATTGATTGGTGTATGTGTGATTTGTTGCTGTTACCACCATACTACTATTACTGGGAGACTGTAGGCACCAGGAACCAGGGGTAACTTGAGTCTGCTTTTCCTGCCCTACTAAAACACGTTCCCCCCCACCCTTGTATTCTCCTTCCACTTAGACCTATGTGATCTTCCCCGGGAGCTGTATTCAGTGTTCACTCCCATTCTTAGACAGAATGGACTCCCCAATCTATGGGTTTGATCGGAAGCTGGGGGGCCAACAGAGGGCTGCAGGGCTAGCAGAATGTGTGCAGTCAGGGAAGCAGCTTGAAGCAAAGGGAGGATGGTGGTGGGGACAAACCCACCTGCACGGACCACACCAATCCGTCTGCTGGTTGAGGCCAAAGCGAGCACGGCATTTCTTAGGCGAGCCAGGGTCTGCTCACAGCCATGCCAGAGGGGCAGAGCAGGGCAGAGGGCGAGAGCAGGCAGGCGGCAGGGCAGAGCAGGGCCCAGAAAGAAGAGGTAACATCATTGTTAGCCAGTCATAGACACCCCACAGCCCCCACAGGCAGTGTAGGCCTCTCCATGGCACAGCCAGCCCTAGTGGGAGCCCTATAGCCCAAAGCCAAGATACCAGGAAAGGTGGGGACCCACCTGGGCAGTGGAAGCAGTGAAAAGAATAGTGGGTTGAGAAGAAAGAGACCCTGTCAGGCTGGCTCCTCTCTGTGGCTTGTGGGAGCAAAAGCCCAGCAAGGCCTATGAGTTCCAGTCTCCTGCCTTAGGGCTGTCCACCCCTTCCCCAACTGCCTGCCCCTTTACCCAGTTTGTCTTCATTATTGTCAGTGCCCACTCTGCCTGACCCCATATCCTGTACCTTGTGCTGCAGCTTAAGTATCTTAACCACTTTTGCATATGGAGAGAAAGGCCCATTCCTCACCTCAGAGAAAGGGCTGAGGACTCCGCCCAGCCCCAGTTCTAGTCTCCTGCTTCCCTGTATGGGGGCAGCACAATTGAGAAAGTCATTCATGGATATGGTGTTTGTATTAACAGACTTGGGGTTGGGACTCACACAGGAAGGAGGTTTGCAGCAGGTTGGGGCTCCTAGGGTCCTCTAAACTTTGTATTACCATGAAAACTGGGGAACTGAAGGGATGATAGAGAAATTGCCCAGACGAGCCTCAGCTGATGACCTACTCCTCCCTCAATGAGCAGGATGTAGGGCTTGGTATAGCATCGGATCATACAGTCGGTTCCCTGCAGGAGTGTCTGGCAGAGGCTAGCAGTGAGCAGGGCTGGCAAAGAGCAAAGGTGGTGAGGGGTGGCAGGCAATACAGCTCTGATACATGAATTGGCTTCTGCTGGTTTCCTGAGGCTTAGTAGTTCTTGGCGTAGAGTTTGTCATGTGACTTGTGCACACAGGTCTTGTCCCCAAGAGCCAGGCTCTGAAGGTTTCTGACTGAGTACCTGCCCCACCCTCTGGACCAGAGTAGGGCTGCCAGTGAAATGGGGTGTGGAGAAGAGCCGACTCTACTGCTGAGGGAATGCCTCACCTGTGTTGGATTCTTGGTGCTTTTCCCTTGACCGCCTCTTCTTCTTCCCCTGCAGGGAACAGAGATGCTGTTACTGAGAGGTTGAAGCTGTAACCCCAGTGAGGGAATGACTGGTCCAGACCTGCTGTCCAGCCTGGTTGCTGCTGGGATGCTGGCCTGTAGTCCAGTCCTACCTGGGGGCCCTCAGTGTTTTCTTGATTGCAATTTTCGCTAGATGACCATGGGGCAGCGAGGGGCTCCTCCTTCCCTTCCCTTGCTCATCTCCATTTTTTAAAGATTGATTGATTTTATGCGTACAAGAACTGGGGTGTATGTAGGCCAGAGTGGGGAGGTGGTGAGAGGATTCACCAGAGACATTGGGGAGCAGAACAGGCAGATCAACTGAAATAACACTGCTGAGGAGAGCAGCGGGCGAGACAGGAGAGGTCTGTGCCATGTGGGAAGCTCCCTGGCCAGGTGTTGGACCTGTGCTGCAGTGGCTCTGGATAGCTTCATAGTGCTGCACTTAACCCCTTGTGCCACCAGGGAGGCCCCCTCATCTCCATTTTGAATGGAAAAGGTGATGTCCAGGCTTCTTCCTCCCCTCTGCCCATGTGGTCCGATCAAATACAGGGTAATAGCTGTGTTTGGGAATGTACCCTTGCTGGGCCTGTCTTTAGGGGCAGCTCCTTTGCTTGGCCTCTGGTGAGCTAGCCATGGGAGGCCTTGCACCCTCCACTCCCCACCTCCTGTCCTCACCTGTGCCTTCCCTGCTGAGACTGGCCTGTCTGGATTGTGGCTTCATGAAGGTTACCCTACCTACCCCTGCAGTGCGTTGCTGGCTACTCACATAGTTGTCCCGCGCCGACCAGCCTGGGTAGAGCTGCATGTGTAACTGCCTCTCCTTTCGTGCCAGCTCATAGTACTTGGCCTGTTCTTCCCGTGACAGCGCATGCCACTGCAGGGGGGTGGGTGTGGGGGCACACAGGTGAGTGGTTTTGGTCAGCAGCCTGTATCAAGGCGAAAGGTGGTCAGAGGCCACCCTGCTGCCCACCAGCCCGTTGTCTTACCCTGCGGCCCAGGATCTGGTTGATGGCAGCGCTCTCCTTGAGTGTGCACTCTGCGATGACCTTGGCTCGCATCTCCTTCATGTATAGCATGAAGGCGTTGAGTGGCTTCTTGATGGTTGGCTTCTTGGCTTCCTTTTCTGCCTTGGACTCTGCCTGCGTCTTCCTGAAGGGCACACGTCCAGATCACTTGGGCACTCCCCCCGCTGTCGCCCCCATGTCTGCTTACCCCTACCACTCTCTAGTGTGTGAGTGCATGGACAGCAGGGCTTTTGTAAATGGATTCTTATTTTACCTGCAGAGCTGAACTGTTTTTACTGAAGCTCAATAAAAAAGCATGTGTAAGGACTTCTGCACCTCTTGGCTCAAACTGAGCCCTTCCCCTGCCCCCACCCCCAGCTCCTGAGGACCAAGAGGCAGTGGTCAGTGCAAGAGTTATACAGGAAGGCTTGATCAGAGTCAGCCTCTGGCAGTTCTGGAGCTTCAAACCTTGGGCCTGGCAGAAAGATTGTGACTCCTGCTTGAAGAATAGATGGGTGCCTGTACCCCGCCCCCCCTTGTGTGCCTTTTCACTCACAGGCTGCGGTCATAGGGCTGCAGCTCCTGCTTCCCTGAGGGGGGCACGATGGCCGGGTGGGGAATGGCTGCCGGGTGACCAGGTACGCCAGAGCCTAGCATCAGGGATGGGTGGGTGAACCTAGAGGCGGGAGGAGAGTTAACACTGAGCCAGCGTGTACCTGTCAGACCTCTGGACACATGGAGGCCCCTGCATGGCGCACGAGGACGGGTTGGAACAGAGGCCTCACTGCCACTGGCCTGCACACGAGTACACACAGATACAAATACCTGCTCCCAACGCGTTACACAGACACATTGCAGAACCCTAAAGGGCACCCAGGTAGTTGGTAATATCTCAAATGGCTTTTGAACCCAACTTCCTGCCTGTGTCAGCTCAGCATCAGTGGCCTGTGGCTGCTCTGAGGCGTTCTCTATCCACCTGGCCTCGCCATTCCACAGAGTGGCCTTTTAAAAGCACCTGAGGGTTCCTGGCCACCCCTGCTGTAACTCCTTCACTGCCCGCACTCTAGAGCCTGGGTTCCTCCTGACTGCCCGCCAGATGGGGAGTGCAAAGCCCATCATGACATCCCCGCCACCCCACCTTTCTCCCTGTGCTGTCACTTCCCACCGCCAGACCTGGCTGGGGTCTCCTTGGTGTTTCCCCATCCCCAGAGTTGACTGAACTGCTGCTGCTGTGTCTCTTCCTCCCTGCACTGTGCTCCAGGAGGGCTGGAAGTGGTAGCGGAGCTGCCTATTCCTACCTGGCACGGCCTCTGTCACTGAGGGAGTGAGCTAAGTGAAAGGACAGCTCCCACTGTACTTGCTATTCTGTGATTTGTACAGCACCTTGCTGCTGGCACAGGTGTTGGGGTCCCTGGGTGCGCAGCCAGAAGTTGGAGGGCAAGAGGTTGGCAACAAAAGTAGCCTCCTGGAACGCACGCAGCCCAGGAGCATCCTCCTGACCCGCCCTTCCCTCAGCAGGGACACAGAGGCGAGTGCATACAGCCGCTGACTCACCGGGAGAGGGGCACAGCACGTGCGTGCACTGGCCCTGGCTGCTGCGCACAGTGGGGCCTGGGTGCAGGCCACATCATTGGTCTCGTTCTCAGGCACAGGGCAGCAGGGGGCTGCACATTGACAGACGGACAGCTGGACAGACGACGAGCACAGGGCAAGCACTGGCCTGGGCATGGCTTCGTATGGGCACTGAAGCCTGGGCGACAGGAAGCAGGAGCCTGGCTGCAGGGCTGCAGGGTAGGGACTCACCTGGGGTAGGGGGTGCCAGGGGCTGCTGTGGGGGCAGGGAAGTGCTGTCTATATCCGCAGGAAGGGGACAGGGGGTAGAGAGGAGGGCTGGGCCTGTGGTTGGGAGAGACAGCTGTTAGCAGGCTGGCTACTGGCCAGATGTGGGCCAGGACTTCCCCACCTTGCTCTGGTTTGATCCATAATGTGATGCTACAGGTCTCTGCTTAGAGGACACCCGTGTACATTTCAAGCATCTGCCGCCAGAGGGCAACCTGTGCTTCACTTTTTTCCTTTATAGTCTTGAATTGGTGTTTAAGGGGTGCAAGTGGCAGCTTTCCCCTGGGAACTAGGTTAGTTTCCCATCAGGGAGCTGAGAAGCAGCAGCCTCTTGAAGCAATTCCTGTGTCAGCTCCCTACTCTGGCCTACCTTCTCTTCCTCACACACTCACGGGCCCTGAGCAGCCAGGGATTCCCCCACTGAGTTTATCTTAGACACGGAGTTGAAATACAACAGGACTGGGACCAGGAACCACGTCTCACACCTTTCCAAAGGGAGTATGTCAGGTTACCTGGGGAAGGGATCGTATTGCTAACCAGCACCGCAAACCTCTGGAGCTGGCAGCAAGGTGCTCGGCACAGGATGGGTGGGGGAAATGGAAGGCTGGGTAGGCATCTGACCAGCGCATGTCACCCTTTTCCCACAGGGCCCACACTCACCAGCTCACAGTGTGGGGGAGCTGTCCCATGCTGCTTGAGGTCAGAGAGTAGAAGCCAGAGAGGTCAGGGGTCTGCAGAGGCCTGTGAACTCCTGCAGTGGGGAAGGCCAAGTCCGTGAGTTAACCTGAGCAGGAGCCCTTCAGCTAGTTATTTTATCCCAAAGCCCCTTTTGGGGGGGGGGGGAAGGGAGAACCTCAAAGTGCCATTCCCCTACCCCCACCCCCATTTCCTAGAAGTCCAGATACACTGTTTCGTTCAGGACTATCCCACTGTGGTAACAGTACCCCTTTTACAGGCTAGGAAACTTAAGGCACAGAGTTGCGGGACTTGCCTAAGCACACTGGCTGGCTGGTGACAGAGCTGGAGTCGCTCAGGATAGGACACTAGGTTGCTGCGCCCTTCTCTGCTGGTCTGCAGCTGGGGCTCCCTGCCAGGGGCTTTGGCCTGGCTTTTTGGGCAAGAGGCAGGCCCCTGATCTGGCGTGGGGAGACGGCTCCACTCACCCCCTCTACTCCCCCAGGGTTGAGTCAGCAGGTTTCCCACAGCCGACAATGGCTGATTTCAGAATGACTTTGCCTGGGGCTGAGGTGAATCAGCCATCACAACCACCACTTTCCATTTTCTCACTGGGGGAGGGAAAGGCTAGGAGCTTCATAGTTATCAGCTTTGTCCCATGCCTACTCCCCTACTGGCACTGTGGGGCATTCAGGATTAGGCTCCTACCTCAATTTAAAGCCTTCAAATTTTGACCTGGCACCACCTCCCCCAACTGGTGTTATCAGGGCCCCAATTCATCTTTCTAGCATTTTCTTTGGGCCCTGGGTTTGCACAGCCTCACTCTCCAGTTTTAAGATGGAGACAGCCATGAGGTCTAAGAAGCTGGATACTTGGCCACCAAACTCCAGGATGCTTACCACCCCCTCCCGGTCCCTACCTTGTTTTTGACTGATGTCAGCTGGTGCAGCTGTGGGGTGTGGGCTGCTGAAATGTTCATAGAGAGGAGAGAGTTGTGGGACGCTGTGAGCAGGCTGACTGGCCTTGTTGTGCTGAAAAATGAGAAGGAATGGGGTTGAATGTGGGGAGATCGAAGGGAGGAAGGCATAGGAATGGGCTAGTACAGGCTGAGCCCCAGTTAGCTGTCTACAGGTAACGTGTAGAACAAAAGTGGGGGTGAATCAAAACTACAGGCTTTGGGAGGTCTGCCCACCTGCCCTGCCCTCCTGCTCACCAAGCTACCCCCACCGCTACCCCAACTTTACCCAAGGAGTCCACCTCCTAGAGAGCCTCTCTGTGCACAATCCCAGGAGGTACATCTTCCCTGTCCAGGAAGTTCTTTCTGGGCTTCTGGTCTCAGAGATCCCCCAGTTTCTGGGGGGCTGCTCAGAGCCTCCAGCTGCGACAGTAGGGCATTATGGTCCGAAGACACCAAGGACCATCTGGAGCTTTTTTGCCTCCTCCAACCCCCAGACTAGGGGTCCTCAGTCAGAATCTCTGTCCTTAACAGAATTTGTTGACACAGGGAAGGGCGCCCCTACCCTTCCCCAGCCCTCTAACTTGGGAGGTGGGACCGGGTGGGGCCAACCTACCGGGCCTCTCTACTTCTGTTTCCTCAACATCACAGGACTCTTTAACTTTTCACACAGATCACATGGATCTGTCATGAGATGACTCAGTCAGGCTGGAAGGGGGCTCCCCCAAGCAACCCAGCCACAGGGAGTTGCTCAGGCCCAGGACCCAGCTGTGTGTGTGCCCGGTGCCCTGGTATGATGGGCCCTGGAGAGTTCTCTACACTTTGGCCCAGTTCTCACTCAGAAAAGTCCATTTGCAGGAATGCTGCTGGCTGGGAACACAGATGACTGACTTCTGTCCCGTGTACAGAAAAACAACACAGTAATGAGAGGTTTTGGGTCCAGCCCCTGCCCTATGGGTAGAATTTCCCAATGGTGAATTAGCCTAGGAAACTGGGCTTCAGTTTCCTCTTGTATAGTGGATGGGTTCTCACCCCTCATGACTGGCTTAGGGTGACTCATGGGAAGGAGGCCTGGAATTGGGTCCTTGACATGGCTTCTGGAGGGAAGGCTGGGTAGGAGCCACACTAGGTAAGGCTCGAGGGCAGGTGCGCACACTTTCTGGCAACAGCCCTGGCCATCTTCCCCCACATGCTTGCTGCCAGGGGAGCTGGAGGCTGGACGATAGCTACTCCCGTCCCCTTTTGGGCTTGGAAGGTGCTGACTCGGCGCTGCCAGTCAGCTGCTTGTCCCTGTCCAGCAGGAGTGTACGGACAGAGCTAAGTGGGCTTCCTTCTGTTCTCAGGTGGTAGCTTGATGCCCTATAGTGATGGCTTCTTCCAGCCCCATCTTGAGCCTGATGGCCCATGTGATTTGAGCCTCACTTGGGGCAGGGCAGAAGATTGTCCCTCTGTCAGCCCCAGGGAAGGCTCCCACTGTGACCTGGATAAAGACGTGGGCCCACCATGTTCAGCTCTTCTGACATGTGGCCTTGCAAGACCTTACAATACCCGAGCACCAGTTTTCTGTCTCAAATGAAGGTGATCAAGTCAGACAACACCCATGAGCTCAACCATTCAGGTGTCAGGTAACAGGAAGGGGCATGTAGGAAGCCCCTCACCCACCCTGAAGAGCCTTCACAGGCGAGGAGAAAACGCTACAATCCTTCCTCTGGAGCTGCACCTCACAATGGGGCCTGATTGCGCCATTGAGGGTTTGGCTGGAGGGGCAGGCATGTATGGCAAGCAAGCTGGCAGCATCACCTGGGGCGGGGAGGGGTGGTGATGGAGCCATGCTGGCCCCGCGCCTTAGGTGCCATGACTTTTCCTGCTGCTGCTTCAAGACCAGGCCACCTGAGCAAGCTGGCAGAGGCTTGCCCCTCTCGGGCTTTCTTTTAACCCCAGAACTGATCCCAGACACAATCACGAGTTGGGAGTGTGGGGGAGAGCACTAGGAGGGCTGGCATAAGCGAGGTTTGGGCCAGCGGTGGCATGTGTAGGCACACAGGAAATCTCCAGAGTACCTGTCACGAGCCAGGCACCGCTGGCACGGCGCAAAGTCCATGTCATGCCTGTTAGGTTATCAACAAACGGCCATATCTCCCATCAGTTCTCCAGCTCCCATGCCATATCTCTCTCTCTCCATTAAAGCAAACCTCAGTAGAGCTGTCCCCCCCACCTCACTGCCTGTGGTTCTCAGCTGCCACTATGCCTTTGATCTAGCCAGTCTCTTGCCCAGATGACGTCAGGGTCCCCAGTGATTTCCATGTGTCTGAACCCAATGGTTAGTTCTCAGTCTTTTTACCTGACCTCTTGGCAGCATCAGACACAACTGATTTCTTCCTCCTCAAAATGTTTCTTCACTTGGCTTCTAGAATGCCACAATTGCCTGATTTTCCTTGGCCACTCCTTAGGCTCATTTCTGGCTCCTCTTCCTTTTCCTGACATGAGGTGGCCTCTCAGCTCTGTCTACTCTCTTTCCTCCAGGCTCACAGCTTCAGCGTCCTCATCTGACAGTCCATATATTTATCCCCAGCCTGCACGTCTGGGGACTTTACTCTCCAGATGTCCACTCAGCGACTCAACTTGGAGACCTCATATGCTGCCCACTCTTAGTGTATCCAAATCAGCCTTTGACTTCCTGCCCCAATTGCTGCCTCCCATCGCTGATGGCTAGGCCCCTTCCAGCAAATACCTTGGACTATTCCTTGACTCCTTTTTCTCTCATTCTCCACCTCCAGTTTGGCAGCAAATCTTAATGGCTCTACTTTCAAAATACATCTAGAAATCACTTTTTCTTTTTTCCCTGTGCCCCACCCAGTGTAAGCACCTCTACTACTCACCCGCATGACTGCAGCTAGCCCTTAATCCTGCCGCCACACGGAGCGGATCACATCGTCCTCTACCCAGTCTCCAACTAAGTCTACCAACAGCGCTGCGAGTCAGGCCCCCCGCTCCCTCACGGGCATATGGCCTTCCTGTCTCCTTGCTCACTGTGTCCAGACTTCAACCCCCTCCTCCACTTCCTCTGGTGATACTTTCTTCTAAAAGTGCCCTTGCTGGCCTTTCACTGCAGGTCCTGGGCTATGGCTCTTGTAAAATAGGATGAGATTATTAGCCCTCACTATCTCATCGATCACAGGTGCACAAACTGCTTTATCCTAGAGTTTCAGGCTTCAGGAGCAAATGACCTATGAAGACTGGAAACAACTTCGGCCTCTTTTTCCTAATAGGTAGGGAGATGACTCCAAAGCAGGTTTCCCAGTAAACCACCCTCCCTGGCCATGCAGGTTAATTAAGTCCCAGGTTGCAGCACAGCTCAGACTAGGCCTAGGAAACCTCAGAATCCAATCCAGTCTCCAGCCACTAGCCTATATGTATGTGTGATGGAGAGAGAGGGCGGGGGGGAGAGAGTGTTGGGGGTGCTGCATGGTGGGCAGAGGGCTCTTCCTGTCTATCAGCCTTCCCTGGGAACTGGGGAAGAGCCTCATTGAACAGGAATCTGCAGCCAAAGCACAGGAGAGAAGCTGGCTGGGGCAGAGAGCCTGCCGGCAGCTGGAGGCCCTGGGCTGGCCAGGGCAGGGCATTGAGGGCCTGGCCAGTCCTTTCCCACACTCATTCAAGCTGCCTCTCAGCCTCACTCCCAGCCCTCTCCAGGCCTGGTGGTGGTAGCCGGGGGCAACCACCTGGCACAGGGCCTAGTGGCCCATGCCCCCTCAGCGAGTGGAACGTCCCGCTCCATGGCCTCAGCACAAGGCTGTCCCAGGGCCAGGCTGCCCAGACAGCAGGGTGGGGTTGCCTGAGGCCTGGCGTGCATATGGGGAGCCCTGTGACTGCAGCTCCCCCTGATGGGGACTGTGGCCAGCCTCCAAGGGAAGGAAGCGGGGCTGGGTTGATTGTTCCCACCGGGCTCTGAGCATCTCCACAGAACCACCTCACGTCTCACCTCTGAGGACAGAGCATCAAGCACAGAGCTAAGTAAGTGCTCCCGGCATGGTGGACTTAGTCACACTCCCTGGTCATGACACTCCAGGTCCCCAGCCCCGCCTGCCAGAGGCTGCAGCGCTCCAGCACTGGCCCAGGGCTCAGCCCCTCCAGACCCTTGAACTGGGAGGTGTCGGCTGCAGACCCAGCGTTGCTCCTCCTGCTCCCGCCTGTGCCACATCAAAACCTATTGTCCCCAAGAGGTCCTCATCCTTCCGGGTTAGTTTCTCCAACCCCTGGCCAGAAGTCTCTCCCTCTGGTGCCCCAGCATGCCCTCCTCTTGTTGAGCAGGCTGGAGCCAGGAAGGGGCCCAAGGGCAGGGCTGGGCAGGAGATATAAATGGGGGACCCCTGAGGTAGGTCTACTCTGCTCTGAAGTCAGCTCGGGCCTGGCTGGGCTGCCCCTACCTTCCCCCTTCACCCCCCGCCCCTCACTTCCTGCAGGCTCAGGTGAAAAATAAACACAGTCGGCATTTTCCCTGCAGACCGCAGCGGTCTGCTTACAGGCGGTGTGCACACTGAGAGCCCTTGCCACACCAGCAGAGAAACTCCCTCGCCTCTGATGGTTGACTCCGAAAACCCCCAAACGCTTGAACCCCACAACACTTTCCCAGCGAAGAAAGTTTCTGCTTCCTCTGGCCTCAAGTCTGGGGGTGGGCGGAGCATGTGAGGCCAGAGCAGGCTCTCCCAAGGCCTCCCTGTGGCAGGGGACTGTGCCACTCACCACACGCACACCAGGATTCTCAGATGACTGCTGTGCGCAGGCACATTCAGTCAGGATGTGCTCACAGAGCTCACATGTGCCAGGCGAAAGTTTCAGGCCAAGAGAATGGCACCTCCTGCTAGTTGAGTGGCAACAGTTCTGAGTGCCTTCAAGACTGGAACTCAAGCAGTCCTGACACAGCCTGTGATCAAAGGTACAGTCACCCCCATTTGATCATTACGGAAACTGAGACGCGGGTCATGCAGCTCACCCAAGGTCACGCCACTAGTGAGTGGCAGGGCTGGGATCCCAGCTATCCTGCAAAGGCCCTGTGGTTATTGTGAGGAACAAGGGGGAGCAGGGAAGGAGTCCCAGTGTTAACCCCAGTCTCTCCTTTCTCCAGTCTTGCTGGTTAGGGTTGCCCAAGTCAATCCTTTCCTGACTCTAAAATGCTCCGGCAGGATCTGGGACTCCTGGGATTGGGGTTATGACTGTACCCCCATACACACACACACCTGCCAGGACTGCTGGCACCGGAAGCCAGTGATAGCGATAGTTGGGCACAGCCTGGCACACATGTCCTCTGCTCACCACCGCACAGCCCCACCCCTCTCCTGCCCAGGTGCCCAGCTCTTCTCCACTCCTGCCCACCCTCTCCTTACAACTCCCCATACTCCTCTTTGCCAGAGCTCAAAGGCTCACTTCTTAAAGGGATGTGGCCTGGGCGTGACCAGCAGGCAGACAGAGATGGCCCCTTGGTACAAAGATCAGCCTGGGGGTCATGGAAGGCAGAATTGACTTGTCATCTCTGCCTCTCCAGGTCTGTCTTTAGCACATTCACGAAGACTGGTTGCATGAAGGCCTCTAGAAGTCCTGGTGCCCAGGACTCCTGCAGGCCCCACCCATTCATCTGCCATGGAGCTCACTTCAGTCTCTTGGCTACTGGGGCTTGTTCCTGATGCCTGCTCTGGAGCAGGGGAGAAGCCTTTGGAGACAGATCCACAGACGTGGCAGAGCCAGACCTGGAGCCTCAAGATCCTGAGGTACAGGCTGATGAGCAGAAAGGTAGGCTACTTAGACAATAATGTTCTCTCCACTAGGTACACAGAGGTGAATCCAAATAATGGAAATACCACATTTGAGGCAGGCATTATGCTTCCCACGTTACTCATGAGGTAAGGAGCTCAGTGACAGCCCCCATCAAGCCCATGCCGGGGGTTTTCAGTGATGCCAGATACGGCACTCTCATCTCTCCCCCCCTCTGTGTTCCAGCCCCTGAAGGCACGTGACTCTCAGCACTGTAGGTAACTCTCCCCCTACTTGGCTTGGCCAATTGCCATCCTTTCAGGCCTCATCATAAATGAGACTTTCCTCAGCATCTCCCTCTGCCTGAGACGGGGTCCCCTGCCACAGGCCCTACTGTGCAGTGACTGTTCACTTGCCTGTCTTCAGGCCTCCCTGAGGGCTGAGATTGTGCTTGGCACTTTCTACTGAATGAATTACAGCTAGGCCTCAGTGTTGGGTCTCTGGCTGTGTAGTTCGGGGGAGCCCAGTGTAAGCCCGTGGTTAGGTAGAATATGTAGCACTGGACAAAGCACCCAGGTGGGCTGGGTACACAGGTTGGAAGGCTGGGAGGGCGGGGGCCACTACCTGGAGTCCGGGACATCCTGCCTAGCTCCAAGACCCTGTGCCGCCTCCTGTCCCGTACCTTCCTGCTTGCAATTCTGTGGGAATCAGAATGTAGTCAACACCAGGGTACCCTAGTTTATGTGGCACCTTTGCACTAATTAGAATCATTGCTCCTTCCTGTGAACAGCCCTGGACCCACACAAGGCCCTCCTCTTGGAGAGCAGAGTGTGGGCTCTGGGTTTAGCCCCTCGGCCCAGCTTCCCCTGCACAGCCCGACAGAGTGGCCTTGCTCAAAAAAGGTCCCCTCTGGTTCTTTCTTCTCTTCCTCGAACTGCCAGGAGCCAGACCTGTTAGCTCCCAGCCAGGCTCACCAGGACCTGTCCTTGAGCGTCTACTTGGCCTTGATCACTTCCTCCAGGTTCTTCTCACTGTCCAGGACTGACTAGGCAGCCCCAGGCTTCCCCAGACATGTGTCTCAAACTGTAGATCCACTGTCCAGCACTCATGGTGCTTAAGTGCTGAGAAGTCTGGCCACTTGCTTAGTGGGAAGCTTCCTGAAGACCAGGGGTCATGAGCGTAAATGCCCCCATCACCCTGTCCCGATTTTCCAAAGGAGATTCACACGCATATCAACCAGGCCTCAATTCGTGAGCTCCCACAGATGCCACCTCTGCAAACATACCCAGCTGGGCTCATGCACTTTTATCCCCAGCCCCCGCTCTGGGCCCCATTGCCCAGGACATGGTGCTCTCCAGGAGGGCCTGCAAGCTCCTCGCCCACAGTGAGCTGCACGCCCTGTGCCAGACGCCCACCACAGAGCACGGAGCCGTGGCGATGAGACCAGCCAGCTGGAGGGCTGGGGGATGGCCGGGCCACACCCTCGTGGACCAGGAGGCTTGGGTCCCACCCGCTAGCACAGGGCCGTTGCCATGGTTGCACAGAACCCTGCAAGGTGCGTGTGGCCAGTCCACCAGCTGCATGGCCTCGACATCAGATAACGGCCTTGCCACAGTGGAGGTGAGGGCCCGAGGCCCTGCATGCAGCCCTGGCAAACCACAGGCCTGTTGTAGGCCCAGCCTGGCCCCACGGCACCCTCAACGCTAGCTGAACCTCACTGAGCTAAGTGGCCTGGCCCACGGCCTCCAGTGGTTTCTATGCATTCGTTTACTTGTGTTTTCCTTCCTCCTCTTTGAGGTGAACGCCTCTCAGGACAGGATGTTTTCAGAGGAAAATAAAAGCTTCCGGGAGCCGCTGCAGCTGAGCTGCTAGTTGATGTTACTGACACACTGGGGACTCTGCAGCAGCCTTGAAGCTGGGTATCCCCCAGCCCTGCCTCCGTGCGCAGCCATCCAGGAGCAGGCCAGGACAGCTCAGCCTGTCTTTGGCAGTAGTTGGCAAGCAAGGCTCTGGGAAGGGAGGCATTTGATAAGTTCAGAGGCCTCGTTCCCCTGGGAGCAAAGTCAGAAGAAGGCAGAAAGAAAACAGTAGGGGTACAGATCTAGGTGGCAGTGGCCACTAGGACCAGCCAACTGTACCTCAGACTGATCAGGGCCCAAGGGAGTGCTCAGGGCCAGGGCCCTGCAGAGTCCTGCATTCTCTTCCCCACCCCGCCCCGGGATCCCAGACTCCCCACCATGCTGTGATGTGCGTGCAATTTGCTGGTGAGGCAAGGGAAGCCAGACAGGTTAAATGGGACTTGCCCAAGGTCTTGCGGCCGCAGACCACTTGGCAGCAGGCCTTACCGGCAGTGTGCCAGCGTGAAGACCATGCATGTGAGGCTCAGGGGCCAAGTGATTCCCAGAGTCTGTCCTCCACCCCCAACCCACCCTGCTCCCATCTCCTTACTGAGACCTGGAATCCGGCCACACCCTGCCAATAGTCTTTCCAGGAAGAAACGAGGAGCAGCACGGCGCTCAAGCTTGCCCTGTGTGGAGGGCGCTTTGACTGTGTCCCCTAGGACGTGATTGTGGTCCTCAGTAGTGAATGACCAAAGGAGACGTGAGAGTCTCCCCCCACGGGGTCTGGCCTAGGTCTCCCCTCCACATTTGAGGAGGAGGAAAGGGACAGCCCCCTCATTGCTGGGTTGGCTCTTGTCAGGGCTCATCTTGAAGGGTATGTGTGCTGCCTGGGGGTGACTGTGCCGGAGGTGTCAGGCCGCAGAGCGCTCCCCCAACCCCTCGTACCCAGTGTAAGCAGAGGGAGGTGGGTAGGGCTGCCCCAGCTGCCATAGGGGCCCTCTTGAGGCAGAGCCCCCCCCAATGAGGCTGAGTGTCGAGGTTCACAAAACCACACCAAACAGCTCTATAGACACACACCTGGATGGAACAGTAAAAAACACAGGAGACAGGGTAGAAGATCAAATTCCTAGGGGACAAGTTATGGGCAGCAATGGGGCGGGGGGGGGGAGCCACAGGGACCCAGCTATAGCTATAAAACCCATCTTACAAAAACAAGTAGAATATGTTGCCTAAGGGTCAAGGTTGAACGATGGGGAGCCAAGGGGACGCAGGTAGCTGCTGGGGTGTAAATTCCCTCCATGGCTCAGGGTTGCTGTCAGGATGACATGAGTGGACATTTGTATCGACTAATATTTTTTAAATTAAGATAAAATGAAAGGAAAAAAGACGAAAGCAGGCATGTCTCTGGACCAAGGCTTTTCAGGAAGGTCAGCCTTTGGCCAGGCCGGGGCTTCCAGTGCGCGATTTCCTTTGGACTGTTGCCTGACTGCTATCGGGCCAGACTGCTGAACTCCTGACTGGCTTTCAAACACCAGAGCCAGGGAATGGGGAGTGGCGGGGGACAGCACCTCAGTGGAGCTGGCAGGCGGCGCTAGTTCCCAAGCCACTTCCCCATGGCAGGGGCTGGGGGCACACCTATGCCCAGGCGTGCCCTCAAATTCCTCAGCCAGCTCTTTCCAGTGACCGAGGTCTAGGAAGCACCGGCCCACACAGGGGTGGGCATCTGGCCCAGAAGGCTGGACAGCAAGTGGTGAGCTGAACCAGGACTGTGCCCAAAGTTAGGAGGAGGAAGGAGTCCACCTACAGACAGCTCAATCTCAGATGTCGTTTATAAACACTTTCCCCAGCAATGTTTACCCTGGAAGCGCCGTGTTCCTCTGTCCAATCAAAAAACGGAACCCTTTGGCACTGGAGGTCCTGACCATTCCAGGCGTCCAGGGAGAAAGGCCCAGCCCAGCCCTGGCCCAGAGCAGTGAGGTCATGCCCAGGGGGAGCAGTGCAAGCAGAGTCTTCCCCGGGGGCCAGAGGAGTCCAGGGGCCAGCTCCGGAACCCAGCAGGGGTGGGGTAACGCCCAGCTTCGCCGCCTGCAACGCCTCCGTCTCCACCCGTTTTACAGCAAAAGGGCAGAGTGATGAGAGCATGGGCTTTGGGGTAGATAAAATCTGAGTCGAAGCCCTGACTGCCAGGTACTAGCACATTCTTAACCCCTTGGCCTCAGTTTCCCCATACATAAAATGAGAGCAGGAATAATGCCTACTTTCTCAGATGCTTCTAAAGATCTTGACTTTGGGTTTGAAAGCCCCTGGCACTTGAGAAATTCTCTCACCCTGCCCTGCTGCTGCCATGGCCATTGTTACTCCTTCCATGACTGCTTGCTGAGCACCTACTGTGTGTCATGGCCTACGCCAGGCACAGAGAACCCAGCTGTCGAGGATAGATGTGGCCCTGACACCCTCTTCAGCCTTTTTTGATCCAAACCATCATTCCTGAAACCCCCACGGCCATCAATCTTGGGGCCCAGCTTCATCTGTCCCCATACCCTGTGGACTACTGTCACCCCCCAGCCCCACCCAGGGGGTTGCCCACCACAGCTGGGCGGCTCCCAGGGCTGCACACTGCTTCAGAGCCTACCAGCAACGTCTGCGTGGCTGCCACAGCCCGGCACTCTCGGGCCGCTCTGCCTGGGCCCCGCCATACCGGCAGAGTCCTCGCTGCTGCCGCTGCTGTCGCTGCCGCTGCCTCTGCTGCTGCTGCCGCTGCTGCGGCTGAGCTCCGGGCGCTCTGAGCATCCCGAGGGCCCACCCACTCTCCGCTGCTGGTCCGCCAGGCCAGCCACAGAGCATCTGATTTGAATGAAACTTCAAACTTAATGACTTTCATGCTGGTTATTTAAAACGCAATGTAATTTTCTTAAACACCCTATTATTTCCTTTGATAGCTACAAAGCTTCCCCCAATCCCATAAGCATGTTTATTTTTAGGGAAAAGAGTGGTTAGCTGTTGGTCACAGAGACCATAGGGAGAAGGAACCCACAGAAAGCAGGGCAGGGAGTCAATTCTGGCCGCCCAGAGGCCCACAGCTGCCCTGTCTTCCTGCTGGCACCAGGGGTCCCAGGCAGGCCCCTGCGCTTCTCGTACCCACATATCAGCCAGTGGCCTTCCTGTCCACCACCTGGCAGTGGCCAAGTCCCCCTGCCACAGGGGCCTATGTCGCCATCTGTGAGATGGTTCCACTGGTTCCCAATGAGCCTCCCACAGACATTCCAGACATGGACATGGCTGAGGGAAAGGTCCTGGGCCCCCAGCACACCCTGGGCTGTCTCCTCCTGGCTCCTCCAGACGGTCTGCCCTGGGCCAGGCCTGGGGCCTGCAGTTTGACTAGCTGCATGTGATCTGCCCCCAGATAAAGTGGCCCGAGGCAGTGGCTGCCCACGCAGGAGAGTAGATGGGTGTGGCCCTGCCAGTCGGGTTCCCTGGCAAGGAGGTAGCCTGGTGGGTGTGCGTGCAGAGGTCAGCTGAGCCCCACCAATTCGGGGCGTCCTCTGGGAGTGGCTATTTTTAGATCCCAGCTTTCATGTGGCCGAATGATGTGGAGTTTACAAAGCATCGGTAATGCGTTTCAGATGGCGGCCCAGCAGGCCGGGAGGCTGGGCCCGGGGCCACCAGAGCCAGGTCAGAGTTAGTCAGAATAGCCTCAGCCTGGACTCTTGTCACCTGTCTGTCCCTCCCAACCCTTTCTTTTTTTTTTTTTTAAGATTTATTTATTTATGCATACAAGCTGGGGTGTAGGCCAGAGGTGTGGGGGGTGGTGAGAGGATTCATCAGAGACAGAGTGGGGAGAAGAACAGGCGGACTAACTGAAATACACTGCTGAGGGGAGCAGCGGGCGAGGCAGGAGAGGTCTGCTGCACCATGTGGGAATCTCCCTGGCCGGGGATCGAACTCCTGCTGCAGTGGCTCTGGATAGCTTCATAGTGCTACACTTAATCTGATGCGCCACCAGGGAGGCCCCTCCCAACCCCTTCTTGCCTGAGGAGCATGCTGGCCCTGGCGCAGCCCTTGCAGTGCTCTGAAAACCCTACCACCTGGGGCCCGCCGAGCAGTAGGCCTCTCCAGTCAACATTTATCCAAACCTCAGAAACCTTCTGTGGCCAGGGACCTCCACCCCCATTTCAGAGGAGTAACCTGAGACCTAGAGGAATTGACAGACTTGCTGGAGGTCCATCAAACAGCCGGGGAGGAGGTGGGCCCGGTCCCCTGGCTGCTTTTCTATCATAAACTCCTGCCCTCATGGGCAAAATGGGCTTTTTGGGGAGAGTGATTTGCTGCCACTCTCTAAGCTAGACCAGCCCAGATATGGTAGGGTAGGGCAGCCCTAACCAGGCAAACCCCCAAAGCCACTGTTCCCTGGGGCCATCTCCTGCCCATCCATGCCTGTAATCTCAGTCACAATCTTGTCATTTGTAAGCAGGGAGTGTAGGGTCCAGACAACAATCCTGTCCTTGGAGAAAAGCCTTGGTTGTTTTAATGGCAGGGGGTGGGGGGGCGCTCATGTGGTGGAGTGTCTGCTTCCTCTGCTCTCCAGGGAGCTGTGGCTGTGGAGTCAGCCACAGGGGTGTGAGGCTGTGTGTCCCCCATCTCCTCTGGCTCTAAAGCTGTGTCTGCTAGCATGGGAGCCTTCCCACAGCTGAGGGGAGGGCCAGACTCAGCCCAGCTCAGCTCCACCCCCAAGCCAGGGCTCCAGTCCGGCCAGAGAGAGAGACAGAGGACCTCTACCCAGCAGGGGACGCAGCCAAGAGGAGCCCCATGTTCTAGCAGGACCAGAGGGGGCCAAACCGTCCAACCGGGCCAACACCCCCAGGTGCAGCTCAGAGAATACGAGCGTGCAGAAGCTGGAGCGGGCCATACCTTCTTTCCAAGGGTAAATCCCAAGCATCCTAGGCAGCAAACTGCCTGAAGAAAGCAGCTAACAATGTCCTGGGTTCTCAGAGACCCTCCCCAGCCCTGGGTTCTTCAAGTTCTACCAGGGACAATGCTGCAAGGTGCTATCCATAGCCTGGCTGAATCACCAACAGACTGAAGGATCTGACCTCTGGGGTTCAGCCCCCACTGGAAAAAAAGCCAAGACCCTGGACTCATGATTCTGGAGTCAAATGAAATAATTTGAAAATAAAACTTCCACCTCGGGGCACTCTTGCCTGGCATGTGCTGGCGCTCTCGGGGCACTGGTGCCCAGAGCCCCCTCCACCCTTGGCCCTACTTGCTCTCTTCCAAGCACCCCTGCGCCTTCTGGCACCCGCCCTGCCCCAGCTGCCAGCCTCGCCCTCCATGTCCAACTCAAACCATCTGCCAATGGGCACACCCTGCCCTTTATGCTGCCAACACGCCGCATGTGCCCACCAGCCGCTCGCAAGCTCCAGAACCACTGCTGTCTGGGCGCCGAGGTCACATAGGCGGCTCAGTGCCAGCCCTTCTCTAGCTTCACCTTATGCCCCTCACGAATGGGGCTTCAGATGGTTCTTCCAGTGACCAAGAACACACTGATTTCTGACTCTCCTCTGTGCAAACTGCCCACCCCTCCACCAGCATTATGCTCTCACCTGCAGAGGTTCTGGGCCAGCTGGAACCTTCCTCTGTCAGGAAGGTTCTGCACCCACTGGCCTATCTCCTTCCTCAGTGTCCCTTTATCCAATTTGCGTGGAACCTCAGAGCTGACTCTGAGTCCCCAGGAGTCTCTCTGCCTTGCTAGGTCTGAGTTCTGGGAGAGCAAAGGCCAAGTATGGGGTGGGAGGTGGGGGGCTCACTAAATGCTGTAGGACCCAGAAGTCTCTAGATAGATCCAACAGACAGGACTGAGGGCCTGGCAGCTGACCCTTTTGCACGGCCCTGCAGAGCTGGCTGCACACCAAGGGAGGGAGAGCATCACGGGTTCCAGCCCAGGCTCCACCTCAGGAGTCTTCCACCCGTGGGGCACGGCGACCTCTGCAAGAGGCCTTCAACAGTGTCGACAGTTCCTCCCACAGTGGTCCCAACTTGTGAAGCACCTACTATGTACCAGGTATTTCACATACGTTAGCGCGTTCCATTCCACAGTAATCCCAAGAGGCGTGACCCCTCATTATCCTCATTTTCATATGAGGAAACTAAGGTCCCCAAGGGTTAAATAACTTACCCAGGGCCACTCAGCCAAGGACTGGCGTGTTTGGTACTGGAGGGTGGATCTTCCAGACTCAGTACCTTCCATTCCTCTGTGGGGCTCTGAACAGGCCCCCCTGAGCGGGCCTGCCTAGCCCACCTGCAGAGGGAGGGCAGTTACGGAGGCACCAGGCACCACACCGTT
Organism: Scalopus aquaticus; assembly: GCA_004024925.1. Taxonomy (NCBI): domain Eukaryota; kingdom Metazoa; phylum Chordata; class Mammalia; order Eulipotyphla; family Talpidae; genus Scalopus; species Scalopus aquaticus. The sequence continues at coordinate 90,723 of PVIJ01003949.1, read as the reverse complement.
GGGGGAGGAGGCCCGGTGACCTGATAAAAACACCTGTTTCCTCCAACGGAGTCTTGTTTGTACACAGCAGCAGGAAGCAGCCAGTCGCTGGGTAGAGGGAGTGTGACTACGGCTTCGGGACCGCAGCTGCTGGGGAGGCTGAGGGAGGAGGTGGCTCCCCTTGCCCCTCCATGCAGTCTGTGCCCACCCTGACCCAGCCTGACGCCGGCTCCCATATGACTTGACACCGGGACCCTGTGGCTCAGTTCAGCCTCCTTTCTGCAGGGGGTGGGGGTGGGGGTGGGGTGTGGTTACAGGAGATCCAGGAGAGGGGACGACCAAGCCTATCCCCCTTCAGCCCTCCTAACACCTCAATCTCGGGGTACCTGGGCAGGTAAGCAGAGCTCCCACGCTATCCTGTGCTGGCTGTGGACGCTGGCTCAGTGAGACCCTGGAAGAGTACCGGGGTCCTGGTGATAGTCTCCGGTTCTCGGAGCCCCTCCAGTCAGCTGAGCTAGAGCAGTGGGCAGGCAGCCTAACAGCGCAGCCCCTGGGCACAGGTGAGGGCAGGGGTCGTCGGGGACAGCCTTCTTCATGGTGCTTGCCTGGCCCTGAAAGGCATCCAGGCAAAGAGCCACCCTGGAAGGAAAAACTCCAGGCTCCCCCTGGGAGCAGCTGAGGAGGGCTGCAGATTTCCCCAGGCCCCAGCCCCCAGCTGGTGCTATACAGCCTGCCAGTCAGGAAAATGCAAATCAGAAGAACCTTCAGCCCCACTGCCCACCATGGACTTCCTAAATGAACAAGACCGCAGACACTGCAAGGCGCTGCTTAGGGGCTCTAAGGAGCCTGCAGTAAACTAGGGCAACAGGGAAGCAAAACGCTGTGGTTCTTCCTACCTCCTGACCACATAATTCTCTCTGAATATTACGCTGCAGGAAAATAATCACAATGGAAACTAAGGAGTGATTTGTACGGAGCACCGTTCCACTGTTAGAGAAGGCAGCCTGTGAGCAAACGAGAAGCCATTTGGGCCATACACAAACATGGAGGCCAAATAGAGATGCTGCAGTGGGACCAGGTGGGGGGCCTATAAAATGTACCCCACACACCAGGAAACAAGAGGGGGTACGTGCAGGGGTGGCCCTGTGAGAAAAGGCCTGAGAATGAATCGGAGGCTAATGACCATAAGGGTCTTTTTGCTCTTTTTTTCTTACAAAATAGCTTAGGTGAGGGCCTCCCTGGTGGCACAGGGGGTTAAGTGTCAGCACTATGAAGCTATTGGCAGCCACTGCAGCACGAGTTCGATACCCAGCCAGGGAGCTTCCCATATGGTACAGCGGACTGCTCTTAACTCACTCGCTGCTCCCCTCAGCAATGTATTTCAGTCAGTCTGCCTGTTTTCCTCCCCACTCTGTCTCTGGTGAACCCTCTCACCTCCCACACCTCTGGCCTGCACCCCAGCTCTTGTATGCATAAATAAATAAATAACTTAGGTGCCCCAAATATCCTGCATAAAGGATTTCCAGATTGCTGGGATGAGACACGTTCCAGATAAGTCTTTGGGGTGGCAGGGGAGTATTCTCAGGCTAGAGGAACTATGGCTCCCATCCTGGTTCCAGGAAACCTGGTTGAGGTAGGGACAGGAGGAGCTCCCACACTCCCCAGGCCCTTGTGGCCCGAGTAGAGATATGGGAGTCCGCATGGGGCCTGTCCCTTAACTATCCAGAGAAGCCGGGACAGTGAAGATCAATCAAGGATGAACTCCCTTTCCCTTCTGGGGCACAGGCCACACTGGCATCTCCCTGGCACACCACCTCCAATCCTCACTCCAACTCTGGCAGTCACCACTGCCACTGTGCAGATGAGGAAATGGAGGCTCAGATACTTCTGACAGATGGGCTGTCTCTGGCTTACGCACGTCAAGTGCGTCATAAAGCAGTGCCCACCACCTTGGCCTGCAGAGCTGCCAGGGTAGGCAAGGTAAACGAGGTCCGGGGGAAGAGGGAGGGTCCCACTGGTGGCCAGAGAAGGCCCCCCGAGGAAGTGACATCTGAATTTGGCCCTGAATGAGGATGAGAAGGTTAGCAGCTGTGTAAAGAACTGGGGAAGAGTATCCTAAACTGACGGAAGAACACAAAGGTCCTGAGGTGGGAAAGAACGCGGTGGACGCTGAGGTGACTGCTACTCAGGGAGAGAAAGTATGGTGCAGACGAGGAGGGGCAGTCTGCAGGGGCTGGCCACCCAGGCACTCGGGCTGTGGTGAGTGGTTTGGACTTTACTTCAAGAGCAATGGGAAGTCGTTGCAGGGCTTAATCAGGCCAGAGATGTGATCTGATTTATGTTTTTAAAGGACCCCTTTGGCTACTATGTGGTGCCGGATTGTGGGTTAGGGTGGAGGCAGAGGGACCCTGCGGGAGGCTGTTACTGCTGTCTGGGTGAGGGATGGCGAATGAAGTGGAGAAGTGGAAGATCTGGGGTACTTGAAGGGGAGCCCAGGTGCCTGCTAATCCCTTCTTTGTCTTCATCTGTCAGACAACTCTGAACCTTGAGGAAGCTGCTCCTTGGAGCCTCCTCCACAGCCCAGCCAGGCCAGCTCTGCCCAGGATTCCCCACCCGGGCCTGTTGTGACAGCACTCCTCCGGCCAGGGCCTGGTTTGTGTCTATTCATCTGTCTCCTCTGCTTAGCCAGGCACTCCCGGAGGCAGACACTGGTTCTGAGCCGTCTGGGTGCCAGACTCCCTAACAAGCGCCAATCCCAGCAGGGCTGGTGATCAGCCATCACTAACCCCCCTCACTCTCCTACCCCCCGGCTAGCCCCGTTTCCCTCTGAGGGGTGAGGAGGGCTGGCCACGCGTCAGCAGCACTTCCTTCCTCTGAGACTTGCTTACAGCCTCACCTCCTGCCCCCCCAGGGCTGCTTTCCACAACCCTCACCTGGACCTCAAACCTGGGAGTCAGGGAACATGGGCCTGATGGCCGAGAGCCCAAGCAAGAGTCCACTGCCTCAACAGGACACCTCCCCACTGGCATCCAGGCCTGACTGGATTTGGGGCGTGCCTGGGCACCAGGATGGCCGTGGACATTAGGCCCAGTGAAACAGCCCAAGTCCCTGCAGAAGCCAAAAGGCGTAGCTCTTTCTTTTTTTTTAAATTGAGATGTAATTCCCATACCATAAAATTGGCCATTTTAAAGTCCGCAGTTTAGTGGCTCTTAGTATAGTCACAAGGTTGTGTAACTGTCACCACTATCTAATTCCAGAACATATTCATCACCCCCTAAAAAAATCCATACCCATGAACAATCACTCCCCATTCCCATCTTCTCTCTCCCCCTGGCAACCACTTCTCTGCTTCCTGTCTTTATGGACTTGCCCATTTTGGACAGTTCATCTAAATGCAAAAGGCTCAGCAGCCTTCCAGGCCACAGGCTCCAAGCGGAGCCCATAGCAGGGGTCACAAGAGCAAAGGAATCTATCCTTTTGAGATGAGGCTTTGCAGCAGGCTGTCAGCCCCACACTTTTAAGAATCTGAGTTTCCCTACTCATCCCAGACTTGCCTCAGAGTCTGGCCCGGGACCACTGCCCCCAGGTCTCAGAACAAAGAACAGAAAACAAAACAAATACAAGCAGTGGCTAGCGGTCTGGGCCAGTAACACTCCACAGTCTACATTAGCTGCCAACAAATGTCAGCTGTGACATAAACTTTGACCTGATCCACCCGTCCCAAAATAGTTTGCAAGGAGCAAAAAGAAGCAATTTTTTTTTTTTTTGGAGAAAAATATCTCCTTTTGCCCCATGGGCAGGCTGTGAGGTGGTCATTTGGCTCATTGCTCCTGGCAAATTTCAAGTCGGCCTATTTTTAGGTATTCAATATGGGAGCCATGTGGGCTTTCCACCCACACGGGCAGAGTAGCTGCCCCTCGTGGCTTCCCTCTGTCTAGGGAGGTCAAATGATGGGCCTTGGGCTTTTCAGCACATCTGGATTCTCTCAGAGAGGGTGGGACAAAGGGTGAGGTGACCAAGTTCCAAGGCCCATGGCAGGAGCTGGGCAGCCCGTCCTCTGTCCTCCGAAGACGGCCACAGGAAAGCCTCGCTTTGGAACAATCTCCAAAGGCCGCTTTTCCTCAAGGTCCCTGCAAGGGACTCCCGGCCCACTGTGAGAGGATCTTTTCTGATTCCAGACACATGAACCTTGAATCCCATGATAACTGTGCTCCCAAAACACGGGTTTTGCTTTTTAAAACCCAACCATATTTTAAATGTCCACACAACTCTGCGAGTAACTCAAGCAGCTGCTCTTGCTGGCTATTTGTAATTATCAAGCTGGCTTAAAAGAGGCTCCTCTACATTCACATACACCTTCCGTACCCAGTTCCACCTCAACGTAGGCCCTTGCCTCTGTCCCTGTCCCCAGCCCGTGGTGCAGCTGCGGTCAGGGCACAGAAAACCAGCACCAGAGCCTGCACTGGGCGGGGAGCAGGGTGACTTGCCCCTATAGGAAGGGCGTGACACAGAGAACTATATCTTGTAAACCAAAGTTACCTCAATTAAAAAGAATAAAAGGAAAGAACTGCACCTTCGGTAGCCCGAGAAAGATCCTGAAGTTGATAAAACTGGTGAGTGGTGTTATGTCTGCCCTCCTGCCCCAGTCCTGCTGCAGAGAGCCAGCTGCCTACTCTGACCACTGTGAGCTAAAGGACGCCACCAAATGGGCCCCTCACCACACCCTTACGGAGAACAAGGCCTCCGCAGCCTGGGCATGCTCACCACTTGCCCCCAGTGTGAAAGCTGCTCAGGAACACGGCCTTTTCCTAGCACCACTGTGGAATCACATGAGCTTGGAACGGCACCTGGCCTGCTAGGAGCATCCTTGGGCCTAGGCCTTTCGGCGGTCACGTCAGTGCCCCAGCCCCCTATCCAAACACCTCACCTGTCCATGGTGTGGCTGTGTTAAGTCAATGTGGCCCCAGCTCTGAGGGTTTACACCTTGCAGAGAACCCCAAGAATACATGTTAAGCAACTGCTCACACACATTCGGAGGTCTGGGGAGAACTGCCGCATGGGGTAGCAGCAAGCCCCCTTCATCATCGATTTAGAAGGAAGCAAAGCCTAACAGAGCCACCTCGAAGCAGTCAGGCCATTCAACCACATGCTTATTTTACAGATGAGGAAATGGGGGTCGAAGGGGAAGGAGCTCATTTCTACAGTCAGACATCTGCCAGGTTCTACATCCCAGTTTCTGGAGAGAAACTTCATTCTGTCTTCTCACTTCCCACCAGCTTCAGCATGAAACTACTCTCAAAACCAGCCCTCCTCCTCACTCCTGATTTGAAACAGCTCAGCAGTCACCCTCCTCCCTCCCAGTGGCCCCCACCATTAGCCATGAGAGCCTCCCACCTGCTGACCCCAAACTGTGCTGGGCTTACATTTGTACCCGACACCCACCCACCAGAGTTCCCCAAACCTTTCCTGCAGTATGGAGAGCTCTGACCTCACCCACAACCTGGGCCAACTGAGGACAATCTGCTAGACTAAACTGACTTTCCCACTCCAAGTGCAGTTTTACGGCTCCAAAGCACTCAGAACAGGCTCTTCACACTCTTTAAGTCCTCTGCACCAATGGCCAGAAAAGCATGGGAATGCTCATGCACTCTTCACAGCACTGGTACTTCAACATTTAGCTTCAAATTCATTGAACAGGCTTCTTACCCATACTACTGGTCTGAAACACCTCTGCAAAGCCTTCCTTCCAGGGGCGGTGCATCTGCGACCCAGCCAGCTTCATAAAACCCCACTTTCCACACATGGTGTTCAGGTCTACCGCAAAGGTGCCAGTGCACTCCACGAGGGGAGCATGTTTCTCCTGCACAAGCAGATCTGAAGCCAACCGGCTTTCTGCCCATTCCTAGCACGGAGGTTGGGGGCTCAGTGGGAGAAGGCGCAAGCAAAGCTCACAGTTCAAACCACACTGCACACACCACCCTCCCCAGCGGAGGAGGGGATTGAGAGCAAATGTTCCCTCAACAGACCCCACCCCAGCACTGCACAGCACCAGGAACGGGCCTGCACCTGCTTGTGAACAAGCTGGGAAGACAGAGCCAAAAGCTAGAGAGAGGCGAGAGGGGGCACCCAGGACAGACCCCCTTTCAGCAGTCCTCCTCCTGGTTCAGATCCCACTGGTGTGTGGGAAAAGAAACTAGACGAGTTCTCATGGATCGACTTTGTTCTGGACAAAATTCACTTCTTACCCATGCCTCACATACCTGGTCAAGAAGGTAGCAGGCAGAACGTAGGCTCGGCTGCTGGGGCCACTTACCAGAGGGGGCTGCGGCTGGGGGTGCTGCCCTGCTCCCGAGTGGGGTGGGTAGTGCATGAGCAGATTGAAAGCGGAGTAGACGGTGTCTTTGTACATGCCGCTGGCGCACTCCGTGGCCTTCAGGCCTGGAAAAACCACAGTTGGGTCAGACTCCCCAGCCCAGGAGGCTCGGGCTGAAGACTGCTCTCCAGAGAAAAAAGTAAGAATTGCCAAGACGTCTTCAGGTTCGTGGCTTGAGACGGTACGGGCTGGGGGTGCCCGCAGTGCAAGTTTTGACTCAGGACTCCAAGTCCAGACCTCCCTTAGGCGGCCCCTACTTGACCCCCCAATCCGGAGGGCTGAGAAACCTAGGCTAACGCTTTCTCCTCAAGACAGGGGATTAGTCAATCACCTGGGCAGGAGGGGAGGTGGAGATGGTGGGGGTCTGTTTACTCCTATAAAGGTCAGGGCACCGGAAGTGACTCGAGCCTAGCGGCGCCCGGGAAACCCGCCCCCCACTCCCCCCACCTCCTCGGTTTTACCGCCTCCTTGAGCGGCAGTTGGGGGGAGGCACCCCCTCGGCACCCTCGGGTTCTCAGCAGCCCCTCTCTCCCACGGTGGCCGGGGCCTTAGTGGGAGGAGGGGACCTGGACCGTGCAGAAACTCACCATCCTCTAGAGACTCTGGAAGTTTGTCCGTGAAAAGTCTCTGCGAAGTGTGTTCCCGCCCGAGAGCCTGCGGGGAGATCCAGAGGGGCCTTGAGGGGCACTGGGATAGCTGGGGTCTGGGACAGCAGGGAATCTAAGAGATGTGGACCCCGGGATGGGCCACGGGAGGGAGGGGAGGGTCAGCGCAAACCGAGAGTCAGAGGCGAGTGAGCTCCGCGGTCGCGGGGGAACAGGGGGGCGAGGGCCGGCGCTCACCTCGGCCCCGACCTCGGCCTCGCCGCGGGCCCCGGCGCCTGCCCCCGGGACCCCCGCGCCGCCGGCCGCGCCCTCGGACTCATTGACGAGAGACGACTTGAGCTCGGCCAGGTCGCGCTCGGGGCCCGCGGCGCTGTCGCGGCTCTTGTCGTCCTGTTCCTCGCCCTCGTCCTGGAAGGCCAGCAGCTCATCGGGCGCCCCGAGATCGTCGCCGCCACCCGCGCCGCCCCCGCTGGAGTCCAACTGAGGCATGGTGCGCTCCACCCGTGGGGGCGCGGGGCTCCGGAGTGCGGGACGCGGAGCCGGCCCGGGAGGCGGCGAGCCCGGAGTCCGGACCTCCGAGCCCGGAGCGCGGCGGGCGGAGCGCGGGCTGACTCCGCCTGGGCGGGCTATGGGCGCCGGGCGCGGGCGCCAGGCAGAGCTGCTTCGGGAGCTGGCGGGTCGGAACATCAAAGGCGCCGCCGGCTGAGTGCCGGGGGCGGGACGGGGACGCCAGGGGCGGGCCCGATCGATGGGCGGAGCCAAATCGCCCCGCCCCTCCTCTCCGGGAGCGCCGCGGCGCGCCCAATCCTTACGGTCTTAAAGGGCTCGCTCTCTACTGCGTAACCCGAGAGAGGCATGGGATCAGCCTGGAGAGCATCACCCACCCCGCGCCTAGGTTTCCACCTCAGCAGCGGAGGGTGCGGGTGCCCTGGACCCTTGCTTCTTGACGTAGCTTGGAACACGATCCTAGGTGTTAACTGCGTATGTGTCCTGAACCCACTGCGTCCTGTGCTTGGAACTGGGGGCTTTCTAGAACTTGGGGCCTATCCTCGCACCTTCAACCTGCAGGGTTAAGACTTAAAATTCCATTCTCTACCCCATACTCCAGCCACTCTGGAACCATCTGCCAGGCCGCCCGCACACAGCATGAACATGAGCTTAACCCCCTCACACATTCGTTGAGCGCCTGTGGCATGTGGGGGCTCATACATCAAACATCTGTGAAGGCGCTTCAGCCATGTGGCGGCTACCAGGCACGGACAAACTGCAGAGAGGATCAGGAGGCCCGCTCCCCCCCCCACCACCATGCTTATCCTCTACCTGCACGCCACCCTTCCCCACGACTCTCCCAAATCAGTTCCGTGCCAGGAACCTGCGGCCCGGGGGTTGCTAAGCTTTGGGCGGCTGCATGGACCGCGGAACTAAGCAGGGGTGGGTCATCTGAAGTAACGCAACCCAGGAAATCGATTAGCAGCAAAGCCCAGGACTAGGACCTGGCGCAGGCTGGCCTCAAGCCGGAGGAGCACCGGACATGCACGCACCAGCTCCCACAGCGTCTGAGAGCACCCAGAGTCATGTCCACGCGGGCCTCCCCAGCGCGCTGGCTCAGCCACTGCATCTAGGAAAGACGCCGGCCCTTTGGGATCCCGGTACAGTAAAAGTTACCCCCCTAAAGTTTCTATGTTGGATCCAGTGTATACGTTCCCAGCTCTCCTGAGAGCGACTGGGCCAGAGGGTATTGGGAAAGGCGGGTGTCTTGGACGCCTCTCCAGCTCAGAGCCCCCACAGGACCCCTGGCAGCCACACCAAAGCCAGGCCGGAAGAGGGCTGCGCCGCCCCTCCGGGTCCAGGCCCAGCCTGGCTGGCTGCGGATCAAAGAGCCAGGGCGGTCCTTCTCCTTGTTCAGATCCTATCTGCTCCCGCCCAGCGGGGCGCCTCGGCCCCCCACTTCAGGACTGGATTGCTCACTTTTCCTCCTTTCTGGGGTCTGGGGGGTGGTTGGACAAAAGTGTTCAGCTTAGCCATGGAGGTGTGGGGAAGACCGTGCCCTTTAGGTCTCCCATTCTCCTTTCCTGGGGGTTAACTTGCTGCTCAGCATCACCTCAAGCCCTTTAGAGGTGGGGGGAGGGTCTCCAGCCGGATACTGCCCTGTCAGGAGGGGAGCCGAAGAGGGTTCCACTGCCTCTCCCGCCTCAGCCCCTGGGTCTGTAAGATCTGGCTTTGGGATGAGCCTCCTCTGGGAATGTTGAACAGGAATACAGGATCTGCCTAACCCAAAGGCTTTGGGGGTCCTCTGGTTTGAGAGTGACCCCAGTTTAGAAGGAGCCATCTCAGAACAGAGGACCCAGACCCAGGAAGTGCTAGTGGATTTAGGCCAGTGGGAGCTGAAGTTTTATGCAGTCCAAGGAGAAGGGAGAAAAGTCAGGGCACTCATGAAGTGGTTTGTTTGTTTTTCTCATTAAGGCTAAATTTTTCGTTTTAAAGTGGTTAGCCTTTAATCAGAAATTATGAACTTTCTGCTTTATTGGTGTGAAAAACAACTTTTCACTAAAATGATGGTATGAATAGATTTTTTTTCTTAGAGAAATAAGGCATCTCAGGCACTGTTCCAGACCTACTGGATCAGAATGTGCATTTTCTTTTCTTTTTTTAAGTTTTGCTGATTGACTGACATCCATATAACATAAATAGTTTTACAAGTGAATATATAGATATGTACATATGACTTAAGAACTTTTCTTACAATCCGATTTTAAAATAGAAACTCATTAATTTCTTTTAAAAAAAACAACTATTTCCCCCCCATGTTATATCATCAAACATGTTATTGAAACTATTACAAAGGGAAAAAAGTTACCGACAGGTTTTTATTTTATTTTTCTTGTTTTTCTCCCACCACCACCCTTTATAGCTTATCTCTTTCCCTTCTCCCTCCCTCTTAACCTCACAGTCCTTGCAGTGTTTATTAATGTCTGCTAGTTTTGGTATTTTACTTTATCAAATCATCTGCACTGTAAATGTCAGTATTTGTTTTTATTGTTCTGATTTGCTTTTCTATACATCATTCTCTCAAACTCTCTCCGTTTTGCTGAAAATGGCTGAATATTGTCTTTCCTTATGGCTGAGTAAGTACCCCATGGTGTGGATATACCGCATCTTCTTGGTCTAATTTTATATTGATGCACATGAGAGCAGATATAATTTTTAATATCTTTATTTAGCAAAAGAAAACCTTGGCCACTCTCTAATCTTCCTCCCACCCCCATATTTTTTTGGACATCTTGTAGGGCTGCAAAATCCCTAAGTCTGGGAACCACTGCCCTATAGGATTATGGCTCTAGCTATGAAACAGGCCCCACTGGGTGGAACCAGGGGAGAGATAGGCTGAGTCACAGACATCCATAGTCACACTGAAATCGGCCTGAAGGCTTGATGGAGCATCTACTATCTGGAAAGGGGCAGAGGGAGGAGGGGGCCCTGCCCTCCAGGAGGCAATCACTGCTGGAGAAGCTGAGAAATTATTAGAATTGACTTTGTTGCCGGATAAGTGTATACAGACCATGTGCAGGACTTGCTCAGATATGGTGAGATTAATGTGGCTGGATTAGTCAGCTTGGCTTCCTGGAAGAGGCTGACTTCATCTGGGCTTAGAAGGCTCTGGAGGGTTTAGAGAGCTAGAGAGTAAAATTGAACTGAAACTTGTCCCCAAACACAGGTGCAGCCCTATGACAGCCCCTTTTCTGGTTAGCTCTGATTGTCATCATGGCATCATGTCAAGCGCTGCGCGTATATTATCTCATTTAATCTTCATGCCAACCCTATGACATAGGGACTATTACCCCCATTTATGAATGGGAATACTAAAACTCAGAGTGGTTAAGTAAGTTACCCAAGGACTCACAGCTTAGAAGTGAGGGTGTCAGAACTCTAAACCCAGGCCATCTGACTCTTGACCCCACATACTGACTATCACACTGTGGTGTTCCATTATGGCCCCTCTAAATCTATGATGCTTTCTGATCTTTGAACTGTCACTAATAAAATCCTGACTTTCTGGATGGTTCATGTCTTGTGGAAGAACCACAGAAGGATTGGGGAATGTCCCTGGCTGGTCTGTATAGGGTGACACACCCTTTGGTATAATGAGAGGCCCAGAGCATCTCCCTTGAGTGAGACACACCTTAGCCTGTACCATTTCTCCCCTGGGACCACCCTAGACTGCCTGCTTTGGGCACTGATTCAGATCCCATACAGGACCAATGGGCTCTGGGGTTATTTCACAGGGTCGTCAGTGGGGTCTGCTGTGGTTGCCCCCCCGTTCCTGGAGGTGAGTGAGGAGTTTTGGGAAAAGGCCCTACTGCAGGGAGGCCCCAGAGTCTTCTGGACTCATGCAGTCCAGGTCAGAACTGGAGATTTAATAAGGCTTCATCCTTATGCAAATGAGTCAGGTGGAGCTGCAATGCCCTCATGCTGGAAGCAGGACAAAATTGAGCTCTCAGGGCCTGACGGTCAGAGCAAGAGAGCTCTGACTTTGGATTTCCACAGCCCTGAATTTCCATCTGTGCCCTGCCATTTACTTGCTGGGGGACCCCTGCCAAATCGCTGACCCTCTGTGTCCTTGTCCTTGTGTGTAAATTGGGTATCACACCCAAGTCTGCCTTCTACTGTGGGACTTGGTTGAGATGAATCATACATCCTAAGAAAGAACTTAGCCCGACGCCTGGCACATTCCAAGTGCTCTAATAAATGGGTGCTCTTGAGCTAGATATTTTTCGGAAGTTGTTAGGCTAATTGGCTCTTCATGTAACGTCATGTAAATCATCTAAATGTTCTCATGGCCTGAGCCCCCTTAATCACAGCTGAGGCCAAAAATATACATTTCCTTTCCTTTCTTTCAAGTTCCTTTAACATGAAAGGCCTGTGTGAACTCTCTGACCTTTTCTAACAGGGAGACCCTTGAAATGTGGCATTTCCAGAAAACGGCTCAAAGGAGGCCCAGATGGATTTAGTAAATTACAACGGGAGAGGTTTGGAGTGGCGTCTCTTCCTGCCTGCCTGGCATCCTGTCGGGGCACGCTGTGCTGCTGGAGGCTGGGCTCTGGCTTGGGGCGGGAATACTTCCCGTGGAGCCTTCGCTGTCAGGCCTAAGCCTCGTCACGCTTCCTCGAGGCAGACTGTGGTTTGTTACTAGAAACATCATTTGCTCTCTGAAAACTGTAGTCTCACTGCGTGTTTGTGCATGTGTGTCCGTGTGTCCACGTGGGTGGTTGTGGCCTGCAGAATGGCAAAGACAAATTGCTGCAATGAAAACTCTGGGTCAGGTACCAAGCTGCTGCCTTTAAAATGAAGCAAGAAGTGCTTGGGGTCTTTTTTCCGACTTCATAATCTTCCTTGCAGTCTCTTTCCCTGCCCCCAGATTTAATGCAGTAATCAAGAATTGCTTTTAAAACAAAAGTTAATAATAATGCTAGATGTTAGCTATTCCTGAGAAATGCTAAGGTAAAGTGTAGTCAAATGGGCTGGTGGGGTGGTGATGAGATTACAGACAGAGCAGCCCCAGAGGTTCAGAAGGCTTATTTTGACGATTTCCCACGAGCTGATTTCCCACATTGTGCTAGCCATTGTTCCCAATGAATGGGCCTGGGATTCCTTTACCCCGAGAAATAAATAGCTCTGGGCTTCCAGTGGAAGGGGTCTGGAGTCAGAGGAACCAAGGAGTCAGCAGCAAAGGCCAGCTGGGAATGGCTGCCACACAGGGTACCCACCAGGGCACACTAGCGTCCCAGCAGCTTAGTAGCGGGAAGCCTGTGTCCTGGTCCCCACTCCACCTGGCTTGCTGGGTAAGCTCTAGTAAGTCCTCTGCCTTCTCTGGGCCCAGCGCCCCTTACCTAATTCCAGGGCTATACTGAGGAGCCAACAATCGGGCCAGAGGCGAAAGACAGGAGGCCTCACAAATGCAACTGAAGCCCTGTGTCCATGTCGGCTTCACAGAGGAGGCATATGTCCACATGAACTGTTTGGTGTGTGAGGACATCTGAGACATGTTGACACAGGAATGTCTTATTAAGAAAGTGCCATTAGACACCTCTTTTTGAGACAGGGCTACTAGGGCTTTGTTGCTTATCCCTAGGGTCTGAGCCGATACTGGAAAGTCAGAGTGCTCAGAAATTTTTTGAATGAATGAATAGATGGATGGGTAAAAATGATTCACTGCAGCAATCACTAAGAATCTGAGAAGTAGCAGGGCCTGTGCCTGCTTTCAAGAAACTTGTCATTGTATGGAGGATAGTAGGCTGGATAGAAGTTCTGGAAGCCAAGGAATCAGAAAAATGTTGTGGCATGCAACCTTGGCAGTCAGCAAGGGCTTCCTGGAGGAAGAAGATCTGCCTAGGAGGCAAGTAGGATTTAAGAGGATCAGGATGAGTTCCTGCTTGTAAAGTACTTAGCACACTGTCTAGTGCAGAGTACGTACTTACTGAGCGGGAACCAGTGTCAATTATTATTATTGTTCCCAGCCCATCAAGGCTGCGCTCTGGACTCGGCCTTAGATGTGCTTGGCAGAGGCTGACAGAGTGAGCAGCTGTCCCTGCAATCTGCAGTCCTGCTAGTTGTGGGTGGAGAGCAGAGACGAGGGTGGGCAGGCCCCAGGAGCCTTGCCTTCTGAGGCCAGGCTGAGGCCACTGAGTGTTCAGCCTGAGTGGAGGCTCCTCCTGCCAGAGATGGCCATCTCCAGATGTCTGCAGGCCGGAGGGAGCTGGCTGGCCTGTGGGGCCCGAGGGCAGAGACAGGCCTAATGGGAGGAAATTACATGGAGAGATTTCATCTCAGCTTGAGGAAGCACGTCTACCAGTCAGAACTGGCCAACCCGGGCCTGCCGGGCTGCTGACAAAGGCAGTGAACTCCCTGTCATCAGAGGGGTGTGAGTAGAGGCTGGGGGCTTCCCAGACAGGGGAGGCGCCGAGGGGCTTTTCTATTCTTGAGGATCCTCTGAAGCCGTGGGCCATCCATTGTACTTTCTGTGTGGCCCTGCCCGGCACTTGACTCAGTTGAGCAGGGCTGCAGTGGCTGAGCAACAGCAGGTTCTGAGGTAAGTGTGAGGGCAAAGGCTTGGACACCTCTGGCCGGAAACTGGACTGGAGGGGGCATCGCTCTAAAGAGGCTGTTCTTGAGGGGGGGTTAATAACAATATCACCCATTTGGGCTGGTGGCATAGAGCCTGATTGGGCCCATTCTGTGCCCAGATGGGCCCCTGGGGACTGTTGTGCACTGGGGGACAGATTGGTGGTAGCAGGGGCGTGTTCATAAGTCAGTCTCCCCTCACTTGCTTCAACTTCTAAAGTCAGGTACTGGGAGGTTAAAGATGGCAAGAAGCAGGAAGGAAAGAGCCAGGGTTTCGATTTTGGCTCTGCCACTTGGTAACCCTATGACTTTGGGCAAGTCACTTAACCTCTCTATGCTTCAGTTTTCTCCTCTGTAAGATGGAATGATGGTACTACCACTCTCGTTGGGTCCTGGTGAGGGTTAAGTGAGTTTTGTTTGTGGAGTGTGGAATAGTTTGTGGGGATAGTAAATACCTGTAAATATTGGCTAAATAGTTGAAAATTGAGCAACCTATGCCCAGCCTAGCACTGCGCAAGGGGCCTTACATTAATCATCTTGTTTAGTCTTCACAACAGCCTAATGAGCTTGAAAATACTATTATTAGGGAAAGTAATTCTGAGAAGGTCAAGTTCCTTGTCCAAGGTCACCCAACTGGCGAGAGGTTCGGTTGACACTCAGGACGGTCATCTCCTCAGCCTGGGCTCTCAGGCCCTTGGTTCTGCCATGCCAGGGGTTTGTGGCCTCTCAAGGGAGGAAAAGTGTCCAGTGGAGCAGAGCAACAAGGGATTAGTGGGCTAGAGGTACCCCCACCTTGCTCACAAGTCCCCTCTTGCCACTGTTGCCTGGGAGAGATTTTTCTGATTAATTTGTGGGAACAATCCTAGGTCACTCAGGTTACAAACTGCAACCCTGCTTCCTCTCGCTGAGGAATCTCTGTTGCAGGATCTTGAGAGCAGCTAGTGTTCTGGGCCGGCTTGTTTGCCATGTGGTGACGCTGCCACCTCCCAGGAGGAGGGACGGGAGGTTGGAGACCTCGGCTCCTGGTACTGACTCTGTGGTGAGGACCAGTGTCCTGCTCGCTCCTCCTCCTCTTCTAACCCGGCAGGACTCCTCTGTCTTGCTCATGACTATGTCCCTTGGATTGAGCAAGGGCTGGCGGAGAGAGGATGTCTAGTAAATATTTGTTGGGCCCAGGAATAACTCCAGATGCTTGCACTGCTCTTTATTGTTTATAAAACACCATCTCATCTGTTATCTCATCTGATCCTCGCAACAACCCCATTTTACAGATGAGGAAACTATGGCTCAGAGAAAGGAAGTGACTCGCCCAAGGTGACATAGCCCAAACCCCCGATCTCCAACCTCCAAGTTGAGTCTAGTTTTGCAGCCCACAGAAAAATCTCCGCCTTTCTTGTGTGAGGATAGCGGGGGATAGCAGTTCTACCCCAGTTGGTAGAAATCCCCCATGGCCTCTTTGGGCATAGCTAACGCGCTCCTTAGAAATGGTCAGGGGAGATGTATTGTCTACAGGTGGACAGAGACACAGCAGGGCTTCTGATGGGGTGCGAGTGGTCCTCGGGTGGGGAGGATCATTTATTCCTGTACCGAGTTCTCCAATTTCTCCTGGGCACCAACATGAACAAGTCCATGCCCTTTGCTATCTACACGGAGAGGGTCCCAAGTCAGTCCCCAAGGTGGACACCAGAGCTTCGCCTCATATGTGGGAGCAGCATTCTGTTTCCTGGAGACAGAGCACCTGTCTCCAGGGATACCCTGGAGTATCCAGGGGTACCCTGGATGTTTGGAATCCCCTTCTCCCCCAGCCCCATGCCTCCAAGCTTCGGGCCTGCCCTGGGTTGTAGGGGTGGCGGGCGGGCTCTTAGGAGCCGGCCTCATGCAGCGGTGAAAGTGCATCTCTTCACCTTTGGGTCACTGGCTGAGCCTCTGCTCACGACTGCGGTTTCCTTGTCAGCTTTGCTGTTTTTACTTTTGGTTCACTGCTCTGTTACTGACTTCTTAAAGGGTTTCCCCTCTTGGTCAAGCTTTGTCTTTTGTTGTTATAATTAAAACAATTCTCTCCCTCTTCTCTTCCTTGGTAGACATTGGAGCAGGAGGCAGATGGGAGGCTGGTTTAAAGCAACTTCCCCTCATCTCCCTGCCCCTGCCCTGTCTTCAGGCCTGAGGAACTCCCAGGGTGGACCCAGCATCTGGGGATTAGAACTGGGGATTATTTTTCTTGTTCCAAGTGGGAGCTGTGGTGCCTCCAGCCCTGTGCCTACCAGCCGCCTCCATGCCCTGACACACATTTCCTCCAACATTCTTTCCCTCTCAAGGCTTCTCCCACTGCTGGGGGAAGCTTCTGGCACACTGAGCCCACTGACTATAAACAAGTCACCTCACTTTTGGGGGGCCAGCAGTGCCCTGGGAAAACAGGGCACATGGACAGTTGAGGGAAGGGAAAGGTGTTCACAGGAGATGAGAGCACAATTCACTCTGATTCATTGTGGACTAGATCTCTGACCCCAGACTCTTCCTCTGAAATTCACAACCTCTCTGGTTGGGGTGAGGTTTCCACAGTTGCAGCTGGCAGGGCCACAGCAACTGGCCCATTTGTGTGGATTCCCCACTGCGTGCCTGGGGCTGGGGTGCCTCTTCCATCCCGACTGTGGGGCCTCTGATTCTGGGAGGGCAGTATTGCAGAAGTGAGGAACCCCCAGGCACCCAGACACCTTTAATTCCTGCTTTGACCTTGGAGCCAAAGAAATTCTCCCTGCCTCTTGTTTAGCCCTGTACCTAGGGCCCCAGGCTGGGAAGAAGTCCCCAGATTTTTTCCCTTGCTCCCCCTCTGAGGTGGGACCCAGCTGGTCCCTGACTACACAGGCTCGTGTGACGGGTGCCTAGCCATTCCGTTTGTGTGTGAAGAGAAGATTCAGGGCTGCAGGGGGAAACACTTAAAACCCCTTTGGTTGCTGAGACTTGTGCATGAGATGGACCCACAGGACGCCTCACCCCACCCTGGGAAATGCTGCCTTGGTCTTTCCTCTGCACCACAGAAAGTCCCAAAGGTGCCCTGGTCACCAGCTTGAAGGCCTGTAGGGGAAGTTGAGCTGTGATGTGGTGCAGCCAGCGAGGGCTGGTTGGTTTTGATTGCTGCCTTGCAGAGCCCCAGACAGTGGGAATTTAGCCGCTGACAGTGTGGACAAGGGCCTGGTGCAGTTACGTGCCTGGATGGCAGGTACAGTTGTGCAAGGACTCAGGGAGAACAGTGGGGGCTAGGGTGGTCAGGGAAACTGTACACTGTGGAGAGGGGTGATGGGGAGCAGGGACTTGGGAAACTGTAGGGACAGAGGTTAGGGAGTGATCCTCCCCTGTCCTACCTTCCCTGAAACAACTCCAAGCATTGAGGAAAGCCAGTCTGTTAGAGCTCAGAGAGTCTAAGGAGAGTCTCCGCACCCCAAACCATGCAGATAGGGGAAATTGAGGCCCGGAGAGACAGGAGCCTGTCTGTTCTTCAAAAGCCATTTAAGGGACTCCCCGGTGGTGCAGCGGTTAAGCGCTGCGCTATGGAGCTGTCAGCAGCAGCGACGCGAGTTCAACAGCGACGCGAGTTCAACGCGCGGCCAGGGAGAATCCCACATGGCACAGCAGACCTCTCCTGCCTTGCCCGCTGCTCCCCTCAGCAGTGTGTTTCTTTCTTTCTTTTTTTTTTTTTAAAAGATTTTTCTTCCATCTATACATACAAGCTGGGGCACAGGCCAGAGGCGTGGGGCGGCGAGAGGGCTCACCAGAGACAGAGCGGGTAGCAGAACAGGCAGACCAGAAACACACTGCTGAGGGGAGCAGCGGGCGAGGCAGGAGAGGTCTGCCCCACCATGCGGGATTCTCCCCAGCCGGGCGTCGAACTCGTATCTCGCGCTGCCGACAGCTCCACAGCGCAGCGCCCAACCACCGTGCCACCGGGGAGGCCCTCAGCAGTGTATTTCTGATCTGCCTGTTCTGCTACCTGCTCTGTCTCTGGTGAACCCTCTCGCCGCCCCACGCCTCTGGCCTGTACCCCAGCTTGTATGTATAAATAAAAAATAAATCTTAAAAAAAAAAAAAAAGCCATTTAAGCGCTTTCCTCTAACTCCAAAACCCAAAGAACTTGGGGGCCCTCTGCCTTAAGCTCAGGAAATCTTGAAATGAAGCAAAACAAGCAAAAATAAAAAAAAAATATATTGGGTGTGGATTGCTTTTGTGATAAATAATAGACCATTTAGTGTTATTATCCAAAAAAATGCAGATGGCAGTTAAAACTGGGATCGGGGAAAGCCTGGCTGCCAGCTCCGTCCCAGCAGTGCATTCACTGTCTGTCTGTCAGGCAGCGTGACCAGGTGGCTCCTTCCACAGCCCCACCCCCTCAGTGCAGGGACACGTGGGAGCTGTGCACAGGCACCCCCTGGTGGCAGGCTCTGGAAGAGGCTGTGCCTGAACCACAGGGCTGGGGAGTCAGAAGGCTGATGCTTGGACCTGGAGTCCCTGGCTGTACCCGCAGCTGCTACCATTACATACAAGTGGGTGACACTGGGTCTCACGGACAGAATTCGTCTCCCACAGTCCCCATGGTGCTGTGACAGGATTCTCACAAGGGTTCTGCATCAAGCCTGGTGGCCAGATATGCTGGTTCAACTGACCAAAGAAAGGGCCTTCCTGGTGGTGCAGGGGTTAAGAGCTTAACTGTGGAGCTGTCGGCAGCAGTGACGGGAGTTCGATGCCTGTCTGGGGAGATTCGCACATGGTGCAGCAAACCTGTCTCGGCTGCTGCTCCCCTCAGCAATTTATTTCCGTCAATCTTCCTATTCTGCCCCCCACTCTGTCTCTGGTGAATCCTCTCACCGCCCCCCCCACACCTCTGGCCTATACCCCAGCTCTTGATGCATAAATAAATAAAAATAAATCTTTTTCAAAAAAGAAAAATCTCAAACAAAGGTAAAGAGGATAGTTTAATGAGCCATCCCAGTGAAACAGTTACCAGATTTTGTTACCATTGTTTTACTTGGGCCCCCTCCTGCTGGCCATCCCCTTTCCCTCTCTTCTTTTTCCTTCTTTTAAATTTTTAAAAAATATTATAAAGCAAGTTCCAGACATCAGGTTATTTCACCCTTGCATGCTTTAGTATGTATTTTTTAAAATGTGGGCATTTAGTTACAAAACCACAAAGCCATTATCACATCCAAAAAATGAACAATAATTCCTTGAGGTTATCCGCTACTCGACCCCTGAGGCAGGTGTGGACTTGTTTTACAGACCAGGAAACAGAGGGTCTGAGAGGAAAGTAACTTGCTCCAAGTTCACCAACTAGTCAGTGATGGGGATGGGATTTGAACCCAGGGAGTTTTAACTGGAGTGAAGTTGGGAGCCTACCCTCTGTATCACTCTCTCTGGGCCTCGGTTTCCCTCCATGCAAAGTGGGGAATGATAATGAAAGATTTGCTCTTCACAAGACAATGCGTGAGTGTGCAAGCACATCTTGCTTCTCATAATAGCAATGAAAATGATGAAATACGACAATCAATGATGTAGCAATTAATTTTAAGATCATATAATTGCAAAGAAATCTGACAATTAAAGGAAATGATTTGCTGGGTCCCTGCTCATATGTCAGCTTTCCCTTACCTCATTTATTCTTTCTCCTAATCCTGTGTTTCTTAATGAACAGCTTTCTTCTGCAGGTGAGGGAACTGGGGCGCAGAGGGAGGAGGCGCCTCCCAAGTCAGGCTCCTGGAAACTGAAAGGAGCGGGATTTGGAGCCAGGTCGGTCTCTTGGGGGGTGGAAGAAAAGTCCTGGGGTATGTCAGGAACTGAAGGTGACTTTTGCTGAGGGCTTTGGGCAGCCGCCGTCACAGGAAACGTACCAGTTAGGATCATTGCTTGCGAGCAGCGGAAATCGGCGTTGGTGGTTTTGGGCAGAACAGGACTTTACTGGAAGGATATGAGGTGGCCACAGAACGGGTTGGAAGGAGAGAGGCAGGCTGGGAAAGACGAGCATGGAGCAGCCTGGGGATGGGAAGGCAGCAGCTGCTCAGAAGTTCCATCTGGCCCGTGCCCCCTGCCCCCTGCCCCTTGCCCCCTGCCCTGTGATTTCTGTTTCTCTGCTTCGATGTGTTTCCTGTGACCTGGAACCCCAGGAGAGAGTGTCAAGGGACACATCTGGGCGGCCTGGCCCCAGCCCACCATAGCTGGGAGAGCATGGCACTTTCTTGGAGGGTTCCAGAGTGTGGGGTGTGCCAGGGCTTTCTGAAAGAGTGAAACTGAGAGGGAGCTGGAGGGGGTTCCCCAGAGAAGGCGCAGCCTGTACTGGTTTTCACGCTGTAATTTTGCTCCTGGTCCTCACCATGTGAGTCACATGTGAAAGTCTCTTGTTTTGTAAAGTTTGTGTCTGCTGCTCCCAGCACCCTCACAGCAGCTGCTACCGTCAGGCAGGAGGCCAGGGGCTAGGAGCCCAGTTCACAGGCAGGACCCACTGTGTGCCTCTGGGTGCTGCTGCTATGGGAGCAAAGCATTAGGGACTGTCATCTTGGGGCCCAGTGCAGGGGGAATTTTCCGGCTTTTGTGTCATTTTCAAATAGATACCAATGACACGCAGCTGAACCGGTTCCCTTAAAGACCAGCGGCTGAGCAGGATCTGAAGGGGACTTGGTTCTGGCTGGCCCTTGCCTTCCAGTAGCTGGTCAACCAGCTTGCCTTCAGGGAGAGCCTTGGCCTTGGGCAGAGCCACTGCCAATTCCTTCTGCTCCTGGAAAGAGGAGGCCGCTTGTATCCTTGGGCACTTAGTACTCTCTGAGGGCCCTCAAATGCTGGTGAGAAGTGGGTAAAGTGTTTAGTCTAAATTAATAAATCAAAAGTGCTCTGCTTCTGTTTTTGCCTGCTGTGGCTAAGGCACAGGGCTGCATACAGGGTCAGCTGAGGGCCAGGCTGCACCAGCAAGGGCAGGGAGAGGTGGGACAGCCCCTTCCCCACTTGGCCTCAGCCCCTAGGCCTGGCCAATGGGTTCTGGCAACACAGGGAAGGTGTCTGGGAAAGGCTGACTTCAGGAAGGGGACACTGAGCAGCCGGTAGGACCCCTGGAGGCTCCCCAGACACGATGCTCTGCGCTATCCAGGCCTTACCAGGCCATTTAAGTGAGAAGCACGAGCCAGTACGGAAAATGGAGAGAAAGGAGCTAAGAGGGATCCAGGGGGCCCCCGCTCCCTCCCTGAATCCCCAAAGAAGGAGGGCTTTAACTTCTGGAAGGTTAGAGTTGTCCCATAGAAGGACAATTCTGTTGCAACCAAAAGGCAAGCTAGAATAGTCCCCAAGCCAGGCCCAGCCAGATGCTGACTTTTTCTGGTGACCCAAGTTACAGTCCCCACCAAAAGCCCTCCAGATGGGCCTGGGCTCAGTCTGAAGCACGCCTGCCCTGTGCTGGTAAGTGTCATGAGTTCTGTCCTGCCTGCCTGTCTACTTCCTTTCCCCCTCTCCCTTCCCTCCCACCGTCTCTGTTTGTCTTCCTGATACTGCTTCTCCTCTGCCTCAGAGTTTTACCTCCCTCTGGGCAGCCTCAGCAGTACCTGACGGGATCACAGACTTCCAAAGACAGCTTCGAATCTAGTGCAGCTACTCGGGTTATTTTCCCGTCCCCAAGGGATTACTTGTCCACTTTGGACTTTGCCGCCTCCCTGGGGAGGGCAGGTACTAGGCTGGCCCTGGTCACCATGACCTTCACCGCCTACTCCTGCAGGCTGCAGATAACTCCAAGGTCAAAGTCAGGCCGAATTCATGCAGGAAGCCTCAAGGGTTTGGGGCCAAGATGTGATAAGGTGTGCCACACAGGACCTGCCTGGGCACGGTGCACATGGAAGTTAGAGGGCGAGAGGGGAGCCATGTCAGAAGCTGGCAGAGGGTTGGTCTAGACCTATCCTATGAGGGTGCCCACGGGAAAGCACCCAGGAAGCCGAGCCACAGTTGCGTGGCCTCCTCTGTGATTATGGGCCTACCTCTGTACTCACACACACTTCCCTGCTCGCTGGCCCAGAGCAGCCTCCTGACCCTTTGCCAGCAGCCCCTGCATGACAGATTTGGTGTGGCAGGGACAAGCATCCTCAAGGCATTCGAATGGCTCTCCAAGGTGCACTGAGGTGTCGAGGGCTTCCAGTAAGAGGTGGCTTCCCTGTGCCTCTCTCCAGCTGCGGCTGGAAACACACCCTCACCGTTTCATCATCTGAAGATTTATTTAAAAGAGTTTTATGTTTCGGCTGTTCTGGGTGAAGTTTTTGATGATCTGATTTAAAAGCCTTTCCCCTCTGGACCCTCAGTGGGTTGCCATGGTGATACTTTAGAGGCACACCAGAGCTAATGAGCTTGGTTGGGCCTTTTGTGTTCTTGAATGTTTTCCATCTGAGCCCTTAACTTATAATTAGAGAGATTATTTAGCTTGGACTTTTTCTTTTATTGCAAATTAATTTCAAAACCAAGTTCTGAGGTTAAATAATGATTGTACTTGTTAATCAATCCAACCTGGCTTTCCTTCCCAAAGAAAACAGGATGCCATGGTCAAAATGTCAACAAGAGGATGTTGGAGAACTTGGGGGTTTTGTTGATTGCAGCCACGCACCAGTCAGGGCTAGTTGCCTAGGCTGCTGTCATCTTCCTAGACAGGGATGTGCGTGGGGAGAGGTGAAGCTGCAGATGCGTGGGAATGAGGGTGGGAGTGCATAAGCCTCCCGCTCTGGGCCCGAGAAGGAGCTGCAAACGCCTTGGCTGGGCCTCACGTTGCCTGCCAGAGTGCCCCACATGTCTATCCAAACAGGGTGGGGAGAGAAGGGGTTGCCGCGCGGGCTGTGGGGCAGGCTAAAGCAGCTTGCAGTGGCTGTGCCTCCACACCCCGTCTCTCTGTGGGAGTGAATGCTGCTGTTTTTCTCAGGGTTTCTCCATCTTGGCACTGCTGACATTTTCGGCCGGATGGTTCTTTGTTGTGGGTCCGTCCTGTGCATTGGTGGATGCGTAGCAACATCCCTGACCTTTATCCGCTAGATAGGCACCGCTGCACACACGCCCTCCCCCACCCAATAGTGTTGTGACATCAAAAGTGTCTCCAGATGTTGTCAAGTGTCTCTGTGAGGACAAAAGTACCCTCTGAGTTAAACTGAGTTAAAGAGAACCACTGAGTGAAAACAAATACACAACCATTGTAGAAAATAAGATAACAATAATCTATAGTGCTAGGATCTAGAGCCAACTCCCGCTAAGCTTTTATTGTACTTCTTTCCAGACTTTCTTTTCCATGTACATATGCATTTTGTTATTTTTATCTGAGACGGTACAGGACCTGCTTTGCAACTATCCAAATCAGGGCTGCACGGAAGCTCTCCCCCACCCAGGTCTGTGTCACTGCGTCCTCTGCAGTTGTGGCTGGTGGGCGTCCTGCAGGGGGGCTGTGAAGCTTGCCAGGCTCTCTGCTTACATTTTAAGGAATCCATGTGGGAATGAACCCCGAGGTGACCTTGCTGTGGGGACTCACAGTCACCCCAGTGCATTGTCTATAGACCATCCACTCAGCCCCGTTCTCCCTGACCAGGGGCTGGCTGGCTGTGCTCTGCGTGGGCACATGCTTTGGTGTCTGGGCCACTTTGGCCCACTTTGCAAGGCTATACCAAGGCCATCAGAAGCCCTCAGGAGCCAGGCCACAGGTAGGGGAGGGTTCTGTGTCTGGGATGGGTTGTGGCCCCCCAAGGATCTGATGAAAGTAGGGGCTCATTCCCAGGAAAAATGCCCACATCTGCCCAGTTCTGCTTCCAATTCCACAGGCCCCAGGTTAGAAACTTCTGGGTGCAGGGATTTTCCTGAAGACTTGTGGTGGCCAAGGACTTACCCCTCTGTCTTCCAGGTCTATTGGTCAGATTCTGACCTCTGTCCTTCCCTAGTGCACAGGGCAGAACAGCAGTGTCAGACCCAGGCAAGAGGTGGAGCTTGGAGCTACTTGAGGGAAGGGACATATGTGCCTGGTTTGTTATATTTTATTTCATTTCTCTTTTTCAGAGACTGTGTAAGTCATGGGACAAACTAAGTGAAAATTCAGCTTCCTTTCTAGCCCTCCCACCTGTTCTTCCCTGTTTATCTTTTTAGAGATAGTCCATGTGTCTACAAGTAAGTACACATGCAATCTTTTTGTTCCCGGCCACTATTGCATAGCAAATAAATTAACCTATGCTTTGTTTTTTTCACTCAACAATATGCTTTGAAGATCACTTGATATTAGTGACACCTGGGGAGGTGGCGCTCCATCTGCTTTCATAGTGGCAGGGTATTCCATTGTGTCCACGAGCCACATTTCAATAAAAAATGTATTTTATAAGTTTTGGTGGAGGATATAGAGGAAGCATATATGCCTAGGTGGAGGGATGAAGTTGAACTCCCCAAATTATGAGTTATGTTAACAAATGGCAAATCAATAAACTCTGATTTAAAAAATACCGCAAGAAAAGAAATGTCCTAAGTTGTTTCTGACATTCGTGGTAATAAACAGTGCTGCACGAGTGGTCTCGTATATTCTTCATCTCACCTACGTGCAAGTACCTGGGTTAGAGAGGATGGGCGGTTAGAACTATGAGGATGACAACCAGGTTGTCCTTCATAGGGGGAGTTGTCTCTTAGGAGAGTGTCCCTCCCTAAGACTTGGTGTTAGAGCACGTAGCAGTGTCTTCTGTTCTGACTGGGAAAAGGAGGCATCACTTTGAACTTGAATTTCTGTAAGGAGAGGGGAGCCTTTTCCTACATTGATGAGCCAAGTTTTCAGTTCCTCATCTGTGAAATGACTCTGTGTCCTTTGCTCACTTTTCTTTGGGTTGTCAGATTTCTTATGAGTTGGGAAGAGTGCTTATCGTACTACAGGAGTATGCCTGTGATTCAGATGGCTTGAAAAAAAGTTTTTTAACTGAAGTAACATTGGTTAATAACATTATAGAGCTGTCAGGTGAGAGCATTGTAATTTGACAGTTATATATACTGCATTATGATCACCACCAGAAGTCTAATTTCCATCCTTCACTATACAGTGGACCCCATCCTCCCAGCTCCCCCCTCTTCCCCTCTTCCCTTTTGCTAACCTCCCTTTTGTTCTTATAGTCTAAGACTTTGTTTTTGCTTTGGTTTGTTTGTTTTGTTTCTTTAATGTTTTGCATGTGGGTGAAATCATATGATACTTGTCTTTCTCTGTTTGACTTATTTCACTTAGCACAGTATCTTCAAGGTCCATCCATGTTGCAAGAGGCAGAATTTTATCTTATTTTTAATAGCTGAGTAGTATTCCATTGTGTACATAGGCCACAGTTTCTTTATCCAGTCATCCACTTATGAACATCTGTGTTGTTTTGAAATCTTGGCTACTGAGAAGAATGCCACAGTGAGTGTTGGGCTGCATGTATCTTTTTGAGTTCATGTTTTCGTTTTCTTCATATTAATACCCAGAAGTGGAATAGCTGGATCATTTGGTTCTTCTAGTTTTAATTTTTGGAGGCATCTACCTACTGCCTTCTGCAGTGGCTTTTTAAAAGAACTACAGAGCCATATGGCTCCAGGCCTCTGCTTCTGTTTGGCTCATTTGAGGAGCTGGGGGAAAGCCCATAGGGGAGGCCCTGGAGCTACAGGCTCTGTGGCTGAATTTGGGGTTGAACTGTAGGGGAGAAAGATAAAACCTGCAGTCCTGCAATAGGGGCAGCAAGGCTTTTTCCTCATGAGGTGCCAGCTGTCAACCTGCTTCCAGGGCTGCTGCAGGTGCCCACTAGGCTTATCCCACACAACTCCAGGGGGCATGGACTCGAATGGGTATGGTGCCCCCTTGGAGTTAAGTGACCTGAAGGCCCTTTGGGGCCCAAGTGGAACCAGCTGTGGGTAGCTGGAACTGCTTGCTTGTCGCTGGGCAGACTTGCGATTCCATGAGCACTGGGTATGGGCAGGGCAATCCATGGTCACATGCACACTGCCCTATCTCTGGGCAGAACAGGGCGGCCACTCGGGGTGCCTGTGTTGCCCTGGTCTTGGCTTCCTCAGAGCTCAGCCTCCCAGCCTGGCCAGTTCAACTGGAGTGCCCCGGACACTCTTTCCTGGGACAGGGCTGATGGGTATGGAGGTAAGCCTGGAGACCAAGCTTAGGCAGAAAGGGTGCTTGAGGAGTTCTGGTGACTGCTCCGGGTATTTTGTGTGGCTGAATCCCTGGGGAGCTGAGAGGCAGGATAAGCTTGTCCAGTCCTTGGGTCCAGAGTGTCCTCAGCAGAAGCCAGAGGTACCTGGACTCATCCCCAGCTGTACTGAGGAGCCGTGGGCAGGGGTCTTTGACACTGCTTTGCTTGAGGTCAGCCCTTAGACCAGCTCACCAACCACCTGGCCTGCCAGGCTCAGAACTGGCCTGACAGCAAGGAGTCTGGGTCAACATGGAGGGACACCTATGGCATCTGCCTGAGGAAGGCAGAGGCACGGCAGTAGGGTGTCCTTGGTTGTTTGGATGAAGGAAAGGCTGGGTGGCCCACAGTCCCACTCCCTCCCCCAAGACTAGGGGTTTGATCATGCTGAGAACACTGGCAGAGGCATTTTCTGGACCCTGCCTCAAGTCCTCAAAAGCTAGGGTTGCTCAGTCAAGTGTAGGCCTGGGTCCTCGATGGGCCCAAGACAGCATTTTAGGTGCCTTGTTACCTGGCACAGAGGGTTGGGGCATCTGGAAGTAGAACTCTCCTGGGGAGCACGGAGAGGGAAGTATAGCCCCTCCTCCCCTGCAGCAGCAGTAAAACCTGGGAAGAGGCTGGGAAGGAAGCCCTTGGGAGAGGATGTCAGCCCTGGACCCTCACTCCCCTCTCTTCCCTCACCCCTCGCCTCTTCCCACAGTCCCAGCGAAATGCCTCTGCTCCACTTGGGGCCCAGGGGAGCATGGTTCTCAGATTCCTAGGCCAGGTGGAAGGACAGAGCGGGCTGGCTCTTTGCTAGAATCCCTGCAGGCTGTGGTCCTGTCTCCTGCCTCTCTGAGACCTCCTGCAGGGCGGGCCGGCTCCCTGTCCAGTGCGGCAGGCGCTAGCCACTGTGCCTGTTGAACACTTCGAAGCAGGGTGGTGAGCCGCAGAAGAGCTGCATTTTAAGTTAAATTAAATGTTAATTAATTTAAATGTAAATAGCCTCATGTGCTAGTGACTGCTGTTCTGTGTGGCCCAGCTCTAGTTTCTGGGCCTCTGCTAGCTCCTGGGGTTCCTAGGGAGGGGAGGAAATCAGGTATAGCAGCAGGTCACCAACCATTTCACCCTACCCCAGCCTTGTGATCAAGTCCATGAGCAAAAGGCCAGATGCAGTCTGGGAAACGGCTTACTTGCATGGCTGCTGCAGGGCTGCTGCCCCTGTTTTCCTGGGCGTGCACATACCCACATGCAGGATGGCTATAGACAACTCTGAGCGACGCAAGGAGGCTGTGCTCCCTGCCCCCCCCCACCCCCCACGGCCCAACCAGTGTTGTCACTGTGCACACCTCGGTATTCCCGAGGCGTGGAGAGATTCTGCTCCGGAGAAAGTCATTTGGTTTCATTTAAGCTCAAGTGCTCCAGTTGTGTCTGACTACAGCACCTCTTTTCCACCGCACAGCCGTTGTTCTGTGCCTCCCCTGTGGGAAGTGCCGGGAAAGGAGGCTAGACTCCTAGAGGAACGCAAGCTCCTAAATGGGCTTACTCCTGGTTCCTACAGCCTGTGCCGAGGAACCCCCAGAGCGCTTGGTTAAAATTGAGGCCATTTCTCTGGGCTGCCCCAGCCCTCTGGCCTTGGAGGCCCCATCACTGCATGCTCGGCCCCTGGCCTTGGGGCACGGAGACTGGGGCTGCTGGGTGGGGAGCACAGTGGCAGCTGCCCCATTTCATGACTTTTCAATTTTCTGCTGCCTTGACTAGCACCGAGTTTGGCCTGGGTGGTGCTCTACATTTGTTCCAGAACCTGAGCTGGACCCCCATGAGAAGAGCGGTGGGGCAAGTATTGATCAGGCGCTCTGGTCCATCCACTCAGGTAGGCGGTTTCGAGGCTGAGACCTGGAGCTGGCTGGGCCCTCACCCCTGTACCCTGAAGGGAGAAAGCAAGAGCTTGCTGGGATGAGACTCTCCCTGCCCACTTTGCATTAAACAAGTAGTTGGGCAGCTCCGGCCCCATCACTCCCAACCCCTCCCCATCCCCCCCCAAGTAATGCAGTATCACACAGCCCTGGTCTATGGGACACCCAGATGGGGGTGGTGCTGCCCATGGCAGGAAAGTAACTGTTAACTCTCAGGAGGGGCAGGGGAATCCCACCTGGGGTGAGTTCAAAAGTTTCCTACAATGCTTCCCAGCAGAGAATGACCAACAGGAGAGGGGCTGCCTGGAAGGCAGCACAGCAGCTGTCTCTCCTTCAGAGGAAGCTCAGTTCTACGTGCAGCAGGCAGGGGTACCCTCACCCATACCTTCCCCAGAGGCCTGTGGGTGCAGGTCTCTACTGCCATGGGGGCCTGTTCTCTCCTATCCACCCCACTGCTTTGTGTCTGAACATGAGGAGCCTTGGTAGGAGATCTGGAACACTTCCTTTTGCCAAGTCACCTCTGGAGCCTGGTCAGAAAAAGCCTCATCAGCTACCGGGGCAATGACCCATATGGTCATAGGGCCCTAGCCGAGGTGGGATTCTCAGCTCTGTCCCATGTCGGGACACCCTGGCACTGCCCGGAGTCCGGCCACTGGGCCTGTTTTCCTGGGCGTGCACATACCCACATGCAGGAAGGCTATAGACAACTCTGGGCGACACAAGGAGGGTGTTCTCCACCCCCGACCCCCACACCAACCCCCAACCAGTGTTGTCACTGTGCACACCTCGGTATTCCCAACTTGATTAAAAATAGGCAGTGATCCTACCCGCCCTCAAAGCCAACGGCTTCCCCCAGGGCCTTTGAAACGGTGGTGCCGTTTGAGTCCAGCTCGTCAGGATCCTCCCCAGCTCCTGTCAGGGAGGTGCACCTGTGCGCTGCTGACTCACACCTGCATTCAGGCTTGCTGCGGGCCGGTTTCCTCATCTAGAAGATGTGCAGCTACAGCAGATCGCCAGTAGATTTATAATGCAGAGTCCGGAATCCAAACACCACCTTTATCCCTGGAAGGATAAGTGTACTTTAGCTTGAAAGAAATTTTTGCTGCTGGCATCTTTGGCAAATCCTGGTCAAAGCTGTGCCCCCTCAGACAAGGAGCTCCAGCAGTTCGAGGGCTCCCTGGAGAACAGAGGTTGCAACCAGGAAAGAAGACTTGGATGTCTTCACATCCAAGACACAACTGGAGCACTTGAGCTTAAATGAAACCAAATGACTTTCTCTGTTAACCTAAGCCCCTCTAGAGCATTTACTAAACTGGGTGGCAATGCTGTAAGTAAGGTGCCTTCCTTCCGTGTGTGGGAGGGCGGAAAGGTTGGCATGAGTGGGGTGATCTAGAATCACGGCTGAACATCACCCAGAGAAACCTGCACATCTTCTAGATGAGGAAACAGATCCAGAAAGGTCAAGTTGTTACCCTAGAATTGAAGAGCCCATCAGAGGCGAAGGCAGAACCCCAGCCTTGGCCTCCTAAGCCTGGCCTCTGTCCTGCAGCCCGCCCTTACTCAGCTCCCTCTCAAAAAGGAGAGAAACCCAAGACAGTGACTCACAGCCCCCTTGGCAGTTTTGCTCATAAATTTTTTGGTTTGAAGTGAGATGTTCTGCCTCTATTAAAGTCTTTAGGAAATTATAGTGATTTTGACTTTTTCAGACATGTTTGAATTACTCACAGTCTGGAATTCCCAAGCAGTGTGCATCCTCTCCCCGAGGGCTGCTGAGAAGTGAAGGGTACACATTTAGGGGCAGATGGATCTGAGTTCAAATCCCCACTGTGCCACTGACCTGTGTGTGTTGACTGCTGAGCCTCCATTTCCTCACCTGGTTTTGGTAACACCAGCACTTAGCTCAGGGTTGCTGGGGGACTGACTGAGGTAATGGGCAGAGAGTCCTTGGGCCCTAGGACGCCTCTGTGAACAGTCTCTGAGATTATCCGCTGGGCACCTGTTTCCCTGCGGGAAAATCAAATTGGATAATGACAGCGCTGGTCTGTCGCTAGGACCTGAGCCACAGTGCTTTGGCGGGTGTCTGGCACACAGCGGTGCTAATCGTTGATCATTTTATCACTGTCCCTGGCGTTTCTGCCTGTCCCTGTGTTTCTAGCAGGGCAGCGACACTCATGTGTCTGTAGAGCTAGTGGGAGAGTTTTCATCGCTCTGTTTCTGCCAAATATGGTGTGAATGTGTGCTCTACTTGCTCGGTGTATGGCCGAGCCTTGGCCCTTGCTGTTCTCTTTGCCGGGAGACCCCTTACTTCTCCAAGCCCGTTCAATAACATCTTTCCCAGACCCAGTTTGAAAGGCTGTGGGGAGAACTTTGCTGATCTCACTGGTCAGAAACATTCTTCGAAGTTCAACAAATCATTATTGAGGACCTGCCGTGCCCCAGCACTTCGCTCGTGTTGTAAGCGCTCCAGTCTTTTCTCCCAGCCCGTGTCTGCACTGGGGCATTTATTTATTCCACCCCAGCTGGTCGCATTAACGCTTTCTCTAGGGTGCAGACAGTTAAAGGACCTTATTAACCTAAGTCGAGTTCCCTGGTGTTTGTGCTCCTGCTGCCTCTGTGTCCTGGATTTTTCTTTCTGATCACAGTTCTCCCCATCCAGGAGGCAGGGCCAGCTGTTTGGGTCTCCCATCCCCACACCAGTGCCAAATGGATCTGAGCATGCTCAGAACCATGGGGTACTACCTTCCAGCTGGGGGTTCAAAGCCCTTGACAGGTAGCCCCCAAAGGAAGATGAAGTCTTCAAACTGTTATTGTAAGTGTGTCTTTTTCTCCGTGGGTTGCGTGAAGATCAAAGTCTGAAGGAAGTGGAAGGTTGTTCTCTGACAAAAACACCATATTTTTAGAAGCATTCGGTGGTTGAGGATGTTTGCCCTGATGCTGTCTTTCAGTGGCAACGGTGGGGCTGGGGGTGGAGGCCAAGGGCTGAGGCCTGGAGCTGAGGGCTGGCGGGAGTGGGTTTCCTGGCAGCAGAGCACCAGGGTGGAGGCCGAGGGGAGGGGCAGTGTCCACGATCACTTCTCTTTCCTGAAGCACAGCGCTGCCTGGCCATCCACGTCCAGGCTGGGGAAGCCTACGAGGCCTTGGCTCTCTTCCCTTTCAGAGATGGGGAAACCAAGGCCCAAAGAAGGGCCAGTCTCCACCTCCCACCCACCTCCCCACTGGGGATCTGGGACTTGCACACATGAAACCGTTAGAGAACAATGCGTGCATTCTGTAATCAGGGCTAATTGGTGTGGTTCGGAGGAGGAGGCTGGCAGGCGCTTGGGGGCAGGACCTCAGTGGGTCGGGAATAGTCCATGGACAGTGAGAAGAGCTCCTGGGATCTGGGAATGGCAAACTTGGGTAGGGAGGACAGCCCAGCTAGATGGTAGGAACTAACCTGGTGTGAACGTGGGAGCACAGGAGATCTGGAGGGGTAGGAGCTTGGGGAGACAGGAGGTGACCTGATGGGGTTCCCAGCGCTTTCGGAGCCACCTCCTAACCTCGGTTGAGCCTCATTTTCAAAGGTGACTGTGAGAACTGAATTGGCTCCTCCCCGCACCCAGAGGGGAGCAGAGAGAGGCATGTTGGGGGGCTGCCCAGCCCTCCCTACCTCTCCCACTGCCTCTACCTTATAATCAGGGTGGCCCTTCCTTAATGTTTATGCCAAAATCCCAAACAGCCAGGCTGGCACAGCGAGCTATAATTTATATCATTTTTCATATGGGTTATAGGCTCCAGAGGCTCAGACGCCTTCAAATGGGAACCACATTGGAGAAGGGCTAAACCAAGAGGGCTGAATGTTAAGAAATCTGCTCCCAGGAAGCCACCTGCTTCCCATTTGGGATGTGCCTCAGTTTATTGTTTGTTTCTAGGGTCCAGCCGGTTTTCGGGGGTGGCGGGGCAGCCGTGGATCACTACCCTTGCTAGGCGTCTGGGCTGAGCCGTGTGGGGCGTGCTCGCAGTCGGCGGCGGGCCCCTGCGCGAGACCCTGCAGAGCTACGCGGGAGCCACTGCTCTCGTCCTGGCCAGTCCCCGCAGAGCAAAGCTATCTGGAGAAACTGTCTGGGCTAAGGCCCCAGGTCCCTGTGAGGCCCGGCACCCCGGGTTGGGGCAGGAGAGCCAGAACTCGGAGTCCCCCAACTCTCCCACTTCTTCTTGCAGACTAAGAGGCAGTGCACAAAGTAGGCCAGGAGACAGCTGCAGTGAGTTAACAAACCAAAGCTACGAGCGCTGTGGATGGGTCTTAAAAGCGTGGCGTTGAGCAAAAGGAGTGGAAAGAATGTGTCTGACCGGCCCCCTTGTAACGTTCAAAACTGGGCAAAGCTGGTCGGTGATGTCAAGGTGGTAAGCGTGGGGCTAAGACCTGGGACAGTGGTGACCTTTGGAGGGAGGGAGGGGTCAGGATTGTGTGGGGTCTGAGGAGTCTCCAGGGGGCAGCCTGTTCTATTTCTTGATCCTAGAGGGGGCCACACAAGTGTTCACGCTAGCAGTTCATTAAGCTGCACCTTTGTGCTTTATGTGCTTTGCTGAATGTGTTTCTCATAATAAACAGGTTAAGAACAAAAATGAGCATGGGGTGACTGAGCAGGGTGCTCACTGCCCTCCCCCGCCCGCTGGTTCCCTAAGGGGCTTTCTCCCTCCTCTCACCCAGGCCCTGGGCTGCCCCATCCCTCTGTCCCACTAGGCCTGGCACAGGCCTTCTTTGGGGCTGATGGAGTCACAGGCCAGTGGGCCTTCCCAATCCCCAGAGATGATGAGAGCAGTGGGGGGTGTGGGGGGTCTCGTCTCCGTGTCCCTGGCCCACTCTGAGCCTAGTCTGGCTGGGACCAAGTTCCTCAGCTCAGAGACTTGCCAGCCGTCTCCCGGCAGGTCAGGGATCGTCACCGCTTCTGGGGCTTCCTTGACAGGATTCCTGTGGGAACTGCCCGAAGTCCGAGTGATTGGCCCAGAGGGTCACGTGGATGCCAGCAGCGGCCTCTGCCAGCAGGCCTGCCCTCGGCCAGCTCTCTGAGGGACACCCTACAGTGAGCCAAGTGAATGAAGGACATGTCTTTAGAAGTGCACATAAAAAAATCTGTTCTTCAAAGTTCTGCTTGCTTTTTATTTCTTTCAAGGAGAACTATTGATAGATGAAGATGGGTATTGCTTTTTAATGATTCAAAGGAATCCCTCAGTGTTGATATTGCAGAAACCAATATGAGAAAATGGACAGTGTGTGTTTGTGGGGGTGGGAGGAGGCTGGCTTACTCCATACTCCTTATGTTTCTGGGGGCAGCCGAGTCTCACTGAGGCGTCTCGGGCCTCCTGGCTCTTCCTCGGACCTTTCAGGTGAGAAACTTTCCATTGTTGCCTTATCTGGTGGCAATCCGCCTCGCTACTTGCAGCAACCACAGGTGCACAGAGATCTGAGGCCCTGATCTGTTCCATTCTCTTTGTGCCAAGCAAAGCAGGGGACGCAACCCCAGCATGAAACGGCGCCCACAACCACAAGGCCCGGTGTGCACCCTCCGAAACTGTAGGTAAAGACAATTACCGGCAATTTCCATAGCGTGGTTTGTTTTTTGTTCAAAGGCCATGGGGGCATTCTCAGCAGCAGGCCCAAAATATAGTATTCCCACCGCACGCCGCCCTCATAAATATGCGATAAAAGTTGTGGTTGCTTTGTCCCGGCTCTTCCTTTTAACAGTCAAACCTTCAAGTTTGATGTTGAAACTGCTTTTTTTCTGAAAGTGTACTTTGATGGCTCAGATAACGCTCCATGATAAGGAACTGCCTTCAAAACCACTCACTGTACCCTGTGCTCACCATTAGGATGCGCGTCATAAGGGAAAATCAGGCACCCGAACTTATGAGAAGTGGGATAGGAATGTGCTGAGTCTGTGCAATTCTCCCCTCAGCTGCCAGTACTGGAGATTTTGCAAAAAGAAAGAAAGAAAAAGACCCAGGCACCGATTAGAGGGGGAGTTTGTGTGGGAAGAAAATGGTGGGTGATGTCCTAGAAAGAGCTGTTCTCCCCTTGGCAAACTTGCCAGGAGTCTGCACATTCACACAAATCAGTTTTCCTTCATTGTAAAGACTCCGCGCGGCTGATGTGAGGAACTGGGGAAAATCTGTGCTCCTCTGGGGAGGTCTTGAGGTTCTGGATTCATCAACCGCTGCTTCTCCTGTGCTTGAGTTGAAGCTCATCTGTTTGCTCATCCATATTTGGGACCTACCAAGGGGTGCCCACACCTGGAGTTATTACAGCACAGTAGGAATCGACACTCATGTTTCTTTGTGTAAGTGTTGGTTGGTTTTTTCAAAGCACTTTAATGTCCATGTCTCATCTCCCGTTTGAGGGAGAAGGTGAACATCAGTGTGGCAGCCAGCACAAATGTCCATGGGGTGCTTCGACCATTTTACAGATGGGTAAGTGACGACAGCCACAGCTGCAGAAAATACTCCAAATCTCAGAGGCAGGAGGCTTTCAGTGGAGGCCCCGTAAGTGTGTCAGCGGAGGCCAGGCTTTTTCAAAGACCTCTAAGCTTTGGACTAAGAGAGTGACTTTCCAAATCTCTTAGGACAGACCACCTTAGTTCTTGACTTCACTTTTGGCTCTGTCTTCTGCCCAGGAACTCCAGACATCCCCGCCTGGGAGGCAGAAGGGGTAGAGCTAGTTTAGATCAGACAGAAGCTTACTGCTGGTTTACCAGTTGTGTGACTTTAGTTGACTCATTTAACTCCGTGGGTGAGACTCAGTTTCTCCATCAGGATAATGCAGGTGTCATAGTACGCGTGCTTTAGGTCCCTGCCAGGCGGGACAGTCTGTGATTTGATGATTCTCTGAATTACCCTGGATTTTCAGGAGTGTAAAATTCTAGAGGCTTGGAACACTTTCCTATACCTTCCAGCAGTCCTTTTGGTCTTGGCCATAGCTCTATGTGGTGGGCAGGTAGGCAGCTGTGCCAACTTCTCATATCCCCACGGAGAGGTGGAGAAGTTGAGGTGGGAAGTGACTGCGTGGCTAAGCACAGGAACCCTGGCTGGTGGTGACTGGCCGCACCTGAGCAGTTGGCTGGGACTCCACAGTTGTTCTCTTGGGCAGCCCCTGGCACAGGGTCCCTACTGTGCCATCCAGGAGCGAACTGAGATACAGCCCAACTGCCTCAGGATCTGGTTTAGGGTGCCTGGGCCCTTGTTGGGTTTTAGGGGCCACAAAGGTCTTTCTGAGACAAAGTTGGGGAATTGCTCCAGTAGGCTATTCCCAAATCAGCTACTTTCAATGTGTCTGTCCCCCTGCTTTGGATCACCAACTGTTCCCTTCTGGGACACCCTCATCCTCTTTCCTGCCAGTCAAATTCCTAGTTAACCTTTAAATCCCAGACCAGGGGGGAAGGCGGGGGGGAGGGAAGGAAAAGGGCACAAAATGGAATAGAAAAGAACACAAGGGACCATGGAGATGGATCACGGGTGAATTGGTGGTGGGCTACCCAAGGGGAATACAAAATGTAAAAGACATAAATAACAATAAAAATATATATTAAAAAAAATCCCAGACCAAAGAGCCCTCCTTTGAGGCAGGCTCTCTGTATACATTGTCTTATTTGATCCAATCTGTTTCTTTATCTGCCAAATGAACTACAAATAGCTCCTACTAATGCTCCTACAAGTAGCATTAGTTATTTACCATTTTGCAGTTGGGGAAACTGAGGCTCATAGGGTTAAGCCAGGTAAAGGGTGAAGCCAGGATTTGAACCTTATAACTCAAGAAGCCAGGTACCCTAAGTGCCAAACAACACTGCCTTCTTTACCCCATTAAAAAAAAAAAAGAAAACCCACTTGGGAATCACCTCTCCTCTGTCTGAGGGCTCCTGGCTTCTGCTGAGTGTGTGGGCTCATCCCCTGTTCAGTGCCATCCCCAACACATACCTGCCCTCATAGTTGGTCTTGGCAAGCCCTTGCTAACTCGAGGTTGAGAGAGTAAAGACACCTGTGCTGCTGGCACCTGCAAAGGTATGTATGTGTGTGTGTGGGGGGGTGGAGGGTGCTGCTGCTTTCTTTCCAGTGGTCCCAGAGGTCTGCACTACTGACCGTTCTGGGGCTCTCTGGCTTAGCACTTAGAGGCCAGCAGTGGAATGACCCAGTTTGTTTTTCTCACATTAACCACAAACTTGGTCCTGACTCTTTTAACCAAGCAGAATGTTGTGCTATTTAAACACACATTAAACAGCATGTGCAGGAAGGGCTTGGGGTTGGACACTCCGTCCCCTGTTTGCTGTGTGACCCAGGATGAGTGACTTCACATGTTTTGTGACTCTGAGACTCCACCCATAGTCCTACCAAGAAAGGAAAAACACTCCCTGCAAGTGCAGTTATCAGTTGTAAGATCAGTTGTTACATGCATCTCAATCTCAGAGAAGTTAAGATTTGTATAGACAACTCACAAAAGAAAATATACTAATGGCTGATAAGCACTTAAAAAAAGGCTCAACATCATTAGTCATCAGGAAAATGCAAATCAATACCACAGTGAGATACCACTACCATAACCAGTAGAATGGCTGAAAAAACACCCCCAAACTGACCGAACCAGGTGTCGGCAGAGATATAGAGTGATGGAAATGTAAAACCACTTTGGATATTAGTTTGGCAGTTTTTTGAAGTTAAAAGCCTATTATATGACTCAGACATTGTACTCCAAGATATTTGCCTGAGAGAAATGAAAACATATACACACGAAGACTTGTACACGAACATTTATAGCAACTTATTTTGTAATAGCCCTAGTGGAAACAGTCTGAAAGTCCACCAATAAGTGATGGCTAGACAAGTTGTGGTATATCCACACAATGAAATACTACTCAGTAATAAAAAGGAATTAACAATAGATATATGTAATTATACAGATAATTATCACAATAATTGTGTTGACTAAGATGATCCAAACAACAACAAAAAAAGTACATGCCGTATAATTTGACTTATATGCAATTCTAGATAATATAAATTAATCTGCATTCTCAGGAGCAGGTCAGTGATTCCTAGGGACTGGGGAGCAAGGAGAGATGAATGGATTATTAGGAGACTTCAGGAAACTTTGAAGGTAATGAGACTGGTGATTGTGGTAACGATTGAATGAGTATAAATGTTAGAATGTATTGTAACTTTAAATATGTACAGTTTAGAAATGTTTAATTATGCTTCAGTAATATGAAAAATAGGTACAAACATACATTTTAAAATAGAATGTGACCCAGGATGATGTTGTGAGGCTTACAGGAGACAGAATGTTCTGTGGTACTTTACCTCCATAGAACGCTTGTGGTTTTTATTCCAATATGAGGTTCCTTTAGAGAATAGGGTCTGGGGCTGGGAGAGGCCAAGGACTTTGCCCCAGGTCCCACAGGGTACAGTGGAGGCCAGCATTCCCAGTCCAGACTGGGGCCTGGGCCCTGTGGCATCTTACACTGGCCTGCCCCCAGACGGGGGTGGGGAAAGGCGACAATCTCAACCTTTAAAGGCCTGGGAATGGTCTGGCAGAAGCTTAGGCCATTGGGGCTGCACTTGTGGAGCCCCAGGGGTATGATGCCCATTCCTTGTAGTGGATGATTAACCACAATGAGCAAGTTGATGTCACCCACCCTGTGGCCTGCCCACATGGATGCAGCAGTCCTTCTGCGCAGCCTGCCCTGGCTGGGCCCCAGGTCTCCTGCAAACGAGTCATTCAAAGCCATCTTCACGGTAAGTGTGAGAAGCCCCCACCGCAGGCCGCCTTCAGGCCAAGATTCGACATTAGTCACTGCTTCCAGTACCTGCCTGAGTTCAAACAGGAAGACTGGTTTTTCCTCTCATGTCAACAACAGTCTTTCTCTCTTTCTATTCTGGCCCTGGGCTCTCTTGCGAGGTCGGTTTCTTGGGGTGAAATTCTGATATGTCAGTGGTCGTTGGGGCCTCACCAGCAAATGCCTAAACCAGAGCATCCTCCCCCCTGAAAAGCCTGGGACAGGGCTTTGTGCCAGTAGAGGTTGAAAATGGCCTAGCCTTGTAAACAAAGGGAACAACTGATGGGGCACATAGTAGGCCTTCAATACAAGTCTGGTCAATTGATCTAGGTTG
Source organism: Scalopus aquaticus (assembly GCA_004024925.1). NCBI lineage: Eukaryota > Metazoa > Chordata > Mammalia > Eulipotyphla > Talpidae > Scalopus > Scalopus aquaticus. Next base: position 52,442 of record PVIJ01003949.1, on the reverse strand, counting down.
AAATGTAATCTATCCTTAAACAAACACAACTCTCCCTGGGTTCCATGAACATCACTTCCACCTGCACCTAGGCCAGGCATACTGGAGACTTTTCTGTTTTTTCTGCTCTCTTATTCCCCACCCCAAGTGGACTCTAAATCCATGTATCCTTCTTCCTCAGTGTTCCCTAAATCCATGCCCTCCTCCTCACACTCTCGGTGAGAATCTTAGTCCAGACCCCTGGCCTGCTCTTCTCTGTCTTACCTGGCTCCATTCTACCCACAGAGCACCCAACAGCCAGAGCCACCTGCCCTGCATGCCGGGGCCATGTCACAAATGGACAGTCCTCGCACACTTGTGCACAGCTAACCTTGAAGTCCCTGGTGGGGCCTGCAAGGCCCAGGGGACCCCCATCTCTAAGAACAGTCCCTGCTCCCAGTGTGTTCAATGTGCTTATGTTGAGGACACCCAGCCACTTGGGGCTCCCTGAGCAACCCACAGTCTTCCTCCTGGGCTTTGGATAGTGCTCTGAATAAGCCTCTGCCGGCCCTGGACCTTCAGCACACTCACTTTCACTTCAGCTGCAGACTGCCCCTCTCCTAACCCCCAACTCCACTTCTCCTCTCTTGAGGCACAGCCAGACTTGGTTGTCATCCTGTGCCTGTGTCTGCAGCTCTGTACTGTGTGGGTCCCTGGTGTATAGCTTTGCTTTGAGGGCAGGGATCTGATTTGGCTCTGTCTGCGGTTCTGTCCAGCTCTTTGCTGTCAAGGAGAGTCCAGTATGGAACAGAGTCTTGGCAGGTGTGGTGAGAGGGCCATTTCTCTGTTCATTTCATTTTTTTAAAAAGATTTATTTATTTATGCATACAAGCCAGGGTACAGGCCAGAGGTGTGGGGTGGCGAGAGGGTTCACCAGAGATAGAGTGGGGAGCAAAACAGGCAGATGGACGGAAACACACTGTTGAGGGGAGTAGAGGGCAAGGCAGGAGAGGTCTGCTGTGCCGTGTGGGATTCTCCCTGGCTGGACTTTGAACTCGCGTTGCCACAGCCGACAGCTCCACAGCACAGCGCCTAACCGCTGCACCCCCAGGGAGGCCCTCTCTGTTCATTTCATAACCTCAGGGGCCTGAAAGCAGCTACACCCCCACCCCCACCGCCCTGTCCCCCAGGCTCCCTGATATAGCTTGCTTTGTAAGGAACAGGTCTTGTGACATTCATAATTTGGGGCAGGACCAGAGGGGAAGGGCCTCTTTCCAGGGGAATGTCTGAGGACTTTGAGTGACTTTTATGTCTTTCTCTGGCTTTACCTAGAGATCTGACTTCTGCCAAGGCTGAAACACTCAGGCAACTCTCTTTCCATTTTTGCTAATTTCTGACGAAAAATATTCCCGGACTCCTGGAGAAGGGGTCTTCCCTGGCAGGGGTGCTTGACATGCAAAAGGAAGGCTTATCTCTTCTCTGTGCCTCAGTTTCCTCATCATTACAGTGGAGACTACCTGTCTCATAGGGTTATTGTGTGAATTAAATGAGTAAATCTGTGTAAAGTTCTTAAAGTTGGTGACACTGTGAGTGCTGTGTATATTATCTAGATGATGACAATGACGAAGATCATCCCTGCGTGTCCCAGCAGGGCTGGAGTTCACAGGTCACAGTGTGGGGAGGACAGGCCCATGACAGAGGACACTAATATATCCAAACTCTATTTTTTTTCAAAGATTTATTTATTTATGCATACAAGAGCTGGGGTGTAGGCTAGAAGGGTGGGGGTGCCGTGAGAGGATTAACCAGAGACAGAGTGGGGATTGACTGAAATATACTGCTGAGGGGAGCAGCTTGCGAGACAGGAGAGATCTGTTGTGTCATGTGGGTTATCTCCCTGGCCAGGGATCGAACTCAGGCCGCAGTGACTGTGGATAGCTTCACAGTGCTGAGACTTAACCCCTTGCGCCACTAGGGAGAACCCTCCAAACTATTTAAATGAGGTTGAGCATCTAGAAAGAGTGCCTATGCTTGTGTACCTCAGCAAACTACAGGTCCCAGCATGCCTTGCACCTCCTACTGTTTCCCCTTCCAGGGGAAGTGAGAGGGAGTGGTCCTGCGGGGGTTACCTGGGGAGTTGTGGAGCAGGGTTCTGGGAAGAGCATGTGGCACTCGCCAGGCATATACTGTCCAACCTGCCCTCTCCTCTGTTGTGTTGTTTCCAAAGGATTGCTGTTTGTCGCTGAAATAACTGATTGCTTTTGTTTGAGGTCAACAGACCCCTCTCTCATGTGGGGAGAGCTCCATGAAAGCAGAGGCTGCATCCGGTACATGAGAGACGCTTAGTGAGAGTTTGCTGGAAAGATTTAGAGTTTTCGATTTTTTCAGCCAAGCTGAGCTGAGGTTTTCTTCTGTGCCAAGGAAGGAAGACTATGCCAGGCAAATGGGATAGTGAGGAGGTTTAAGGTGAATGTTTAATCTCTTCAAAGGAGAATTGCTTTCAGTGCTTATTTATAAGGATTACGCTAATTGGTAATAATTATTATCGCGTCACTAAGTCAGACCTCCTTCCAGAATTACTGTTAGGTAGCTATAGAGGTTCAAATTGGGATAAGAGCCAGCAAACTGCTTTTCTTTGAAATAACCTGATTCTGTTGGTGAGTCAGCCTTTGTCTCCCTGCCTTTCCATCCTCCTATACCTGGGAGGCCCTGGGCCTTTCGGTGGGATGATGCTCCCCGAGGCCATAGGGCCCAGCTCCCTGTCTCGGGACCAGAAGCACATGGCCCCGTGGAAGGAAGGCCATGTCTTGACCCCTTTAAAGCGGCTGTGGTGTAATAGCTGTCAGCCTGGCCGCAGCGCCCACCCACACACCATGAATCTTCCTTGGACCGCCAGGTGCCAGGCTGTGCTGGGCACAGTGAGAAAGTCAATTCAACCTTGCTGGTGTGGGCTCAGAGTCCAGGAGGGGCGTGGGGAGACAGGCATATTGCCAAAAGACAGATAAATAGTATTGTACATATATATCTGAGGGTTTCTGGGAGGTCTCTCCAAGAAGTAAGGGTTCAGCAGCGATCTGAAGGGTGCATATGCGTTATCTTGGTGATTGGGGGGTTGTGAGGGAGGGTTGCAGCTCTAGGGAACAGTGTGTGAAAAGGTCCTGAGGCCTGTTCAACTCTTGAGCAAGGTTGCATGTGATCTGGAGAAGAGGGCTAGGACCAGGTCTGGGGACAGTCACCAGCACACCCTTGATGTGTGCCATTTGCTCTGTCTAGGTTTCCGTGAGAAACAGCTTTTGGTGGTAGATGTGTTCATGGCACAAGTGAGGACTGTCAAATACCAAATCTCTGTTGGCCTGCTTGGAGCATCTCCCTTGCACATGGTTTCTTGCTGGGCAGGGTAAGCATTGTTTTCTAAGTTTACTTTAACTTAAACTCCAGTACTCTTGGGAAAGGGGATCTGATGGGCCTCATACTGCTGAGAGATTGGAATGGGGTCAGGGGAATGGGAGGGGGAAGAAGTTCCAGAAGAGCTCAGGCTGCTGCAGATACTGCATAGGTGAGGTGGGCCTGGCTAACTAGCAGTCTCTCAGGCAACAAGACCCCCTGCCCTCCCCTTGCACTGTGGGGTTTCTTGCCTTTGCTCAGGGTGACTTGGTATTGGGAGTCAGGGTCAAGGCCCATGGTGACTCCACCCCTGCTCTGTGCCTAACACTAGGTAACCGACACACCCACCCCCTCAGCATGTTTGCCTCTAGGTTTAACTTCCTTTTTCAAATTAGATTTAATTTCAAAATTTCAGTCACTCTTTTAAATTGACTTTCAGTGATGTAAATAATACAGACATTGGGGGAAAAGTAATAAACAAAATGGTTACAACTAGAGTTCTCCCATCCCAGTTCCCTACCTGGGGGTTACCAGTTGGGTAAGTCTTCTGCCAGTCTCTTTGAGTGCATTTTTAATGATATGTATGGACATAAAAAGATAGTTTTGCTTGGTTTACATGGGTATATTACTTTTACATGAATCTGAGTTGTATGTATTTTTTAGTAACCTTTTTACTTAATGGTACATCTTGGAGATCTTTGTACATCAGTGTACACTCTTGCATTCTTAATATGGGGAGGGGGATTTCTGAGAAATTCTCCTTAGGTGATTTCCTCGTTGTGTGAATATCACAGAGTGTAGGTGGTATAGTCTACCACACACCCAGGCTGTATGGGATCGTCTGTTGGGACCACTTCATATCTACAGTCTATATAGCAATGTTGAAACACTGTTAATGGATGCATGATTATACGTAAGTCTACCTCATTCTTTTTTAATGACTGCATAGTATTCCCACAGGTTATTTTACCCATTGTCTCGCTTATAAACATTCACTCATTCTGTTTCCACATTGTCTCCATCACAAGCAATTCACTAGCAAATATCCTTGTATGCAACTTTCTGCCTAGTGCAACTCAAGGGTAGCCATCTGGTTGGTGATGAGGTCTCTGTCAGAGGAGGCATTCAAGTAAAATATGAAATAATATGTCTTCCTCACCCAGAATACTGATGTTTAAACTTTACTGTCCATGAGAATCTCTCAGAGAGCTTTTTTAAACTACAGACTCTGGGGCAGACTGCTAGAGTTTCCTATTCAGGAGGTCTGGGATGGGCCCGAGGATCTGCATTTCTGACAAGTTCCCAGGTGATGCTGCTGGTTCAGGGAAATTACTTCAAGAATCACTGTCTCAGGGTGTTAGCTGCTCAGTCTCTACTCACTTGGAATGTCACCTCACCCTTGGAAGGCAGGATTTGAGGAAACTTCACCTGAACTTCCTTGATGAAAAGTAGATGTTTTCACTGTTATTCTGCTGGGAATTGGGTTGTTCTGAGTACCAGTAGTGGGTCTTCTAGCAAGACTGTGGGATCGGACGTTGTAGCTGGGCCTTTAAGTCCAGGCCTTGACTGCAGCACGGCCTGTCAGACCAGCCTTTTCTGGACTCTAGCCCCCAACTCCTGTACTTCACCCCATCTTTCCTATGGAGCCTAATGAAGGGCTCTAAGACTGGTGGTGAGCTGTTTACACAGCGTGATTGGGAAGTGCTCTGGGGTTTCTGTAAAAGAAACAACAGGAGACCACATTCCCAGAGAGGGTCTTCTCAAAGTCTGGTTTGAGGTTTTAGGACCCTGAGTCACTCTTTGTTTCCAACTGGACTGCAGGAGGTCACACAGTGTTGGTGGTGGGAGAACCTGGAGCCTGGACCCTTGAAACTGAAAAATCCAGAACTCACCACCCTTCCTGGGCCTTCCTGATGGCCTTGAGAGGGACACCTTTGTACCTGAATGGTCAGGTTTCAGGCAGAGGGTCAGACCCCAAAGGCTCATGCCTCCAACCAGAGCTGAATTTGATACCCTGCAGCTTACCAAGTCTCTTGCCCTTTAACCTCTACCATGCTGTCCATGACTACCAGCAACCATGATCATTATAAAGAAACTTCCTCTGAGTTGCTGGCTCCTTTGTTTGTTGGAGGTATCAGAAGGGAGGAAGGAAGCAGCCACAGCCACCCAGCACCTGGCTACCACCCAGGTGGAAGGGAGCTCCCTCCAAACCCAGGGGTGCTGCTCCAGGCCCTCCTCAAGTTGTGGCACAGCTGTATCTGGCTCTAGTCCTGTGCGGGAATGCTGTTTGAGGCAGACTCCTGTATCTTTCTCTCTGGGTTACCTCTAAAGTCTTGTCGTCTTACCTGATTTGTTCATGCTTGTAATCTCTGCACCCGGCACACAGTAAGTGCCTAACAGCCTCTTGCTGAGGAAAGGAAAACAAACAACTAAACAAGTACCTTTCGAAGGTACGTGCCAGATCAATTCAGAATGTTCATTCCATGGATGTGGGGGGCTGTGGGGAGCTAGACCCCAGGGTCAGTTATTCAGTTCTTTGAGCCCTTTCTTTTCTGCTGTAACTGTGGGGGGCAGGGGTTAGGTCCTACCACCAGGAACAAACTCTGCATAACCTCATAGGTGAAAGGGGATTGGCCTCCTATGTAGGGGTCAACCTGGGACAAGCCCTGAGCAGAGGGGAGTCTGGAGAGGAGGTGTGGGCCATCCCTTAGGGAGTGTGTCCACGAGCAGGGTGGAGGCCATGCTCCCTTCTGGATCCCATCACCCCCTTCCCCCACTCCATCTCACCCCCCCCCCCACTTCACTAGCCAAATCTGCAGTAATAGTGGAACTGGGGGGTGGATACTTTTAATCCTTTCAGACTCAAAACATAACTTCTCATTTCTTTCAAGACATTTGCCCCTAACCCAAAAAGTGAAAGCTGAGGTTGGGGGAATTCAGCATGGTGGGAAAGCTCAGGCTTGGCTTTCTGTCTTCATGGGACTCGCCTCAGCGTGTGGACCCAAAGTACCCCAGGCTGGGGGCGCCAAGGGTCTGCAGGTTGGACCCCTGCATAGGATGAGCAGGGCCGGGAGGACACCCCCCCCCGCCCCCCTTCCCCCAGATTGGGTGAGGCGTATGTCACCCCCGCCTGGCACTGCGGAATTGGGCCCCGCCTGCGCCCCTCCTGGCCACTGGGGAGGAGAGTAACCCCAGGAGTCTTCCCTTTGTGGGCCTGGGAGCAAGGCTCCTTCCTCTGCCTGCCCCAAATGGAGCGCTTTGATGTGGCCGCCCCGCAGCCCCCACCCCAGCACGGAGCCACCCCTGCTGCTGCGGGCCGCCCCCCACCCCCTGCAGTGGCCAAGCGTTTGCATGGGAATAGGGCCCCTGGCACCCGCTGAGCACTCTTTGTAAATTCATCCCTGGGACCCGGACCCCTTGGCCACTTGGGGAATTTATCTCTAGGGTCCCAGGGCCAGAGGGGCCTCCACCACCCCAAACCTCTTTCAAGATAAGATACTGCCTCTGGATTTAGGGCGGAACAGTAAGAGGCCCCTAAAACTTCCTCTTAGGAGATGGGGCCAGCTGGGCGGACCCAAGACCTAGGAGTGGTTGGGGGTTGGGGGTGCAAGGACAAGTTGGCAAAGAAAATTCAACGGGCTATTTTGGCAACATATTTGTGCCAGCACTTAAACACTGCTGCCCTTTGATCCAGTAACTCCACTGCTATGAAGGAAAATAATCGAAGGTTTGTGTCCATGCAACAAGTTGAAATGTTGTTGAGAGCTGGGGAACCATGGAAAACCCTGCAATAGAGCCATAACTAGTTTCCTGTGCATCAGCGAGGTTGGAGAAATACATGACTTTAAATCATTAGCAGCAATGATGAAGAACATTTACTACCAAAAAATACTTGAAGAAATTAAAGCAACAACTATATATCCTTGTATGGAAAAAAAGACTGGAAAGCCTAGAACAACAAATTATTTGTAGTTTTTCCCTGGTTGATGAGATAAAGGATAAATATTGTTGTCTAAAACTTTCCTGAAATTTTTTATGTGTTATACCACAATCATGTATTTAAAAATAAATTTTATTTAAATGAAACTTCAGTTCTAAGTCTATATGACAAAATTTTACCAGACTGCTCAAGAATTTCTGGAATTGAACAGCAATCCACAAGACTGACAACCCCTGAAGTATTTTTCTCTTTTGTTTTCAAAACAGGCCTCCAGCCTGTGGGGTGGGTGGACAGTGATCAGGAGCGCCCGTTTCCCAGGAGGGAAGCTGGGGGCCTTAGCCGGTGATGGATGGCTTGTAGGTATGAGGCAGAGGAGCCCAGAGATCCTCCCAGCTGCGAGGACACTTGGCATCCTGGAGTGGAGAACAGGGAGGGGGGTAGGTGCTGAGCTGAGCCCCCTCCTGAGCAATCTCCCTTGGGCTCTGCCCACTGAAGGCCAGATGTCCTCTTGGGGGTGTGGCCAGGATCCAGCCATTCTTGGCTTCCCTGCTGCCGTTAGATGCACTCCCTCTCCCATTTTAATCTGAACCCCTCAATGGTGGGCAAATTAGAAATGTGTGAAATGTTATAAAGTGGGAAGTGACCCCCAAACTATAGTTTCTTGGGAGTCTGGGCTTTTGGCCCTTCTCTCTGAAACTGGTTAGGAGACTTAGCACATCACAAACCACACACACACACACACACACACACACACACACTCTCTCTCTCTCTCTCTCCATTCATGCCTAGTTCCTTAGCACATCACAAACCACACACACACACACACACACTCTCTCTCTCTCTCTCTCTCTCTCTCTCCATTCATGCCTAGTTCCTCATGTGGTTAGGAACAATCTTGAATTACCAGGATGGGCTATAGGGGGGAAGTGTTAGGGAGAGGTTTGTTGTCTATTGTCTTAGGTTTGAACCCAGCTGAAATGGATACTTTCTTTGACATTCGTCCTGCAGTTTTCACCATAAGTTTTAAAGAACTCTAAAAAAATTTCCCTTTTCTCTAGTTAGCTTTGGTGATCTTTTGATGTACTTGTTTCTAACTTGGCAGTTTATTACTCTAAGTCATTCTATGATTCTGATTTCTTTGACATTCATCTTTGTTTTCTTCTGAAAGCACAGTAAAACCTGGGGGGTGGCTGTGTGGGTAGATTTGCTGGGGCCCACAGAGGGTACTGCTACTAAGGACAAGTTGCTTTTACTAAAACACACAGAAGTCGCTTTCCAGAGAACTCTTTTCTGTTCTAAATTCACTTTAGATAAATGCACTAAATCAAAATACAGATTTTTTTTCCTAAAAAAAATGAAAATAAATGAAAAATGAATAAATGAAAATAAATGAAAAAGAAAAATGAAAAAGAAGTCGCTTTCCAGAGAACTCTTTTCTGTTCTAAATTCACTTTAGATAAATGCACTAAATAAAAATACAGATTTTTTTTTTTCTAAAAAAGATTGAAAATAAATGAAAAAGGAGGCCAAGACACCTGGGGGATAGAAAAAGCAGATCGAACTCCTCTAACATGGAGAGGACGGGAAAGAAGCATTTTGTAAAGAGCAACAGCTATGAAGTTTCCAGAATTGATAGATACGTGAATCCTCAGATTGAAGGGGTGTGGTGATTTCTGAGCAGAGAAAATAGAAATCAATCTATACCTGACCAGGGGCCTCCCTGGTGGCGCAGCGGTTGAGCGCTGAGCTGTGGAGCTGTCGGCAGCAGCGATGTGAGTTCGACGCCCAGCCGGGGAGAATCCCACATGGTGCGGCAGACCTCTCCTGCCTCGCCCGCTGTTCTCCTCAGCAGTGTATTTCTGATCTGCCTGTTCTGCTCCCCGCTCTGTCTCTGGTGAAGCCTCTTGCCACTCCACACCTCTGGCCTGTACCCCAGCTTGTATGTATAAATAAATAAATCTTTAAAAAAAAAAATCTATACCTGACCACACTATAGTGAAACTTCACAACACCAAAGACAATGAGAAAATCCTAAAAGAAACCACAGAAAAAAAGGAAATATCACCTACAAAGAAATGATCATTTAACAGTCTTCTCATCAAAAACAAGAGAGGTAAGAGTATTGTCTTCAGAGTGCTGAGGGAAAAGAATTGTGATCCTAAAATTCTATGTTAATTTCCTGTTCAAGAATGAGGGCAAAAATAAACACATTTTAGGGCCTCCCTGGTGGCACAGGGGTTAAAGTCTCAGTGCTATCAAGTTTTTGCTAGCCACTGCAGCAAGAGTTCGATTCCTGGCTCACATGGTGCAGCAGACCTCTCCTGTCTCCCTGCTGCTCCCCTCAGCAGTGTATTTCAGTAGATCTGCCAGTTCTACTTCCCACTCTGCCTCTGGTGAATTTCTTCACCCCCCCCTACACCCCTGGCCTACACCCTAGTTCTTGTATGAATAAATACATAACAATAAATCTTTAAAAAATCAGACAATAAAGGATGGAGAAAGAGTTCCACTGACATACTCTCATTGAAAAAGCTGATAAAGGATATTTCTGAGAAAAGAAGAAATTAAACCCTGTAGGAAGGACTGGAATGAAAGAATCAATACTAAGAGAGAAAACGTGTGTGGTGGGGGTGAAGTCTAAATGAGTATTGTATATAAAAAGCAACAGTAATAACATTGATGACTAGTTGTGAAGGGCTTAAAAACAAGAAGAATAAAATACCGGACAGTACTAGGTAAGATGGGACAGGATAATTGGAGTAAAGCACTTAATTGGTGTAAAGCATAAAATTCTTTTGTTGTTTGGAGAAGAGTAGACCAAAAAGGGAAGTTATCATGACACTTAGCATGTATAGGTTGCAGGAGTAATTTTTGTGCTCTTTTTTCTTAAAAAAAAAAAAAAAGAATTTCAAATTAAATAAGCTTCAGTTTCCACAAAACCAGTATTCACCAGAGGCACAGTGGGGAGCAGAACAGGTGGATTGACTGATTGAGGGGAGCAGTGGGTTGGGTTAATTTGTTGTATATTTATATTTTATAAGAACAGTGATATGTGTAAAAATAATGTAAAGATAATCACTAAAAGTATAAGAAACAAGATGTGTAACTTGTAGGGAACTATAAACACAAGAAAACCGATCAAAAGCAGGAAAAGGGGAAAAAGCAGCAGAGAAAACATGTTATAAACAGAAAGCCAAAAAGTAGTACTTAACCCTTAATATCTCTTCTTCCTTTCTCAAATGGTAAGAAAATATTTAACAAAGCCAACTTAAAATCTACCACGTGGCCAATAGCTTGTGGCCAGAAGCCATGCTGTAGGTTCTGGGTTACCATTGAGAGTGTGGGGAATTCCCTTCTTTTTCTCCTTTTTCTTCTTCTAGTTGACTAGAAGTTAGATGTCATAGAGGAACTAGACCATCTATCTTGTACCATAAGATAGTAGACTGTATATTGAGTATGAGAATAATAAGAAAAGAAGGCTGGGCCTGATAATTTTGTAGAAAGTCATCACACTCTAGTTAGGAGTTTTATGTGAGAAATAAAAATGTCGATCTCATTTAAGCTTTTTCAACTTTGTTATCTTTGCAAAAGCAGGTGAACCAATATACTAATTTAATAGGTATAAATATAAATATGGTAGCGATTACAGTAAAAATAAATAGATTAGACTCACCAGTTAAAAGACAATAATTTGTAGGTTAAAATGAAATGAAAACAAAACCCTTGGCCTCCCTCGTGGAATAGGGGTTAAGTCTCAGCACTATGAAGCTATCATCAGGCACTGCAACACAAGTTCTATCCCCAGCCAGGCACCTGACCCACATGGCGCAGCAGACCTCTTCTGTCTCGCCCGCTGCTCCCCTCAGCAGTGTATTTCAGTCAATCCACCTGTTTTGCTCCCCACTCTGTCTCTGATGAATCCTCGTACCCCCCAAACCTCTGGCCTACACCCCAGCTCTTATATGCATAAATAAATCTTTTAAAAAAAGTCAGTTAGTTCTTTGAAAAGACCAACAAAAACCATCACTTCAGTAGGATGGACCAACCTGCAAAAAAAAAAAGAGAGAAGAGGAACAAATAATATTAGAATAATTTATTCAATTATTTATTAGGAAAATTAATTTCAAAAGTAAATGTAATAAAAAGGGGTCTAGAAATGTTCTAAATTATAAGAGCATAATAATAAAGCAGTTTGAAATGGCAAAAGAAATGGATAATTTTCTAGAAACATGTAAATATCCAAAACTGATTCAAGAAGTTATAGAGAAACAGAATAGTTCTATATCTTTTGTGTCAGTCATCTACTGCTGAGTAACAAATCCCCCTAAAACATAGCATCTTAAAACAGCACCATTTTCATTGCTCCTGACCGTGGGTGGGCAGTTTGGTGTCACTGCAAGGGCAGGTCGTCTGCTGGTCCCCCTGCGTCGCTCAGGCACCATCAGCCCCCGTTGGCCTGCCGGGTCTGGCTGGTCCAAGAGGATCACATTCACAGGTCTGGCAGTTGACCAGGGTATCAGCCAGGTTCCAGGTCTCCCTCGGGTTTTTCTGGCTTCTCTTGTGAGCAGAAGGACTCCCAGTAGGCAGCAGATTAGGGCAAGTCCCAGTGACAAGTGCTTTCAAGTCTCTGCTTGTATTATGTCTGCCTCTATCTTTTTGGCCACATAATAACAAATTTTGGCGAAAACAAAACCCTGAATCGATTATACGCTGGTAAGGTTACAGGGATAGATTTTCATTGGGGGACAGTTACTGTGACACTCAACCCTAAATATAATGTATTCCTCATTGACTGCTGGAACAGAAAAAGGACATTATTGGGAAAATGTGAAATCCAGAGAACTCTGGAGTTTAATTAAAAATATTGTAGCAATGTTCATGTTTTATTTTGACAAATATGGGATAGTTATGTGCTTGAATAACATTAGGGAAAACTAAGTGAGAGGTATAGGGGAACCCTGTTTGCTATTGTTGCAAAATTTTTCTGTAGGTGTATCCCCGGTAGTCTAGGAGTTCAGTCTCAGTGCTGTCAACACTGTGGCCTGAGTTTGATCCCTGGTCCCTGCCCAGGGAGCTGACCCACATGGTGCAGCAGACCTCTCCTGCCTTGCCCGCTGCTCCCCTCAGCAGTGCACTTCAGTAGATCCATATGTTCTGCTCCCCACTCTGTCTCTGGTGAATCTCTCACCACCCTACACCTCTGGCCTACACCCCAGTTCTTGTATGCATAAATAAATAAATCTTTAAAAAAAACCTTAAGAAAAAAATTCTGTAAATTGAAAATTACTCCAAAATTAAAGGTCTGTTTTTTAAAAAGCAAAACCCCTGCCATCCTGAAGACAACTGACTCTGGTGGTTTTATGGTGGTTTTTCCAAGTTATTCATGGAAGACATATCCTTCTTTTATTTAAACTCTTTGAAAATTTTGAAAAAGAAGGCATGTGTCCTAATCACTTCATGGAGTTAATATAATCTCGATATGCAAGCTGATGATGGACTCTATGAGAAAAGAAAATTCTAGTCCAATCTCACTTAGGAAGAGAAAGGCAAAAATACTAAATGAAATTTTAGCAAACTGAAAAAATATATATGATTGGTCTAGCAGAAATATGAGGATATTTCAAATTAGAAATTCTAATACAACTTATCAAATTAACAGAGTAAAGAAGAAAACCCATCTAATCATCTTAACAAATGTAAACAGAAACAGCTTTTGATAACAATTTAATATCACTCATTATAAAAACTCTAAACCAATCAGAAATGATGGAAACTTCTCAAAACTGAGAAAAGACAGCTATCAAATACCTACAGCCAACAATACCCTTAAATGTGAAATATTAATGGCATTGCCTTTAAAATCAGACATAGAGAAAGCTACCTGATGTTGTTGATACCATTCAACATTTTGCTAGATGTTTTAGCTAGTATAGTAAGATCAGAAAAAGAAATAAAAAGGATAAAAATTGCAATGGAACAAAAAAATGACGATTTTATGTAACGATGACATGATTGTCCACATAATAAATTCAAGTAAACCTGTAGGAAAACTCTGAATTAAGACAAGCAGAAAGATTGCTGGATAGAAGGCCCATATATCAAATGTAACTAAAAACTTGACAATCGTTTCAGGAGGGAAGGAGGGGAACAGGATGAAGGATGAGCTTGAGCCAGAGTAACCTTTGTTTCTCGAAAGGAAAAAGAAGTAAGAGAATTAAATAAAGTAAAATCTTATTTGGATGATGGAGACAAGTAAGTTATGTTTTTTTCTTTAAAGAATGTAATATACATAATATATATAGAATGATTTATGCAATGCATGTGATTGATGAGGTATAATTTAAAAACTGTGACCCTTTGAACTAATGGAAAACTCGTTTCACCACCTCCATGCTACTAACCCATGTCCTTCTGCCCCAACCTTTGTCTTCGAGCCCTGAGCTGAGCCCTGTCCGTAGTGTTGCATCTCTACATTCTTGGCATTTTTTAAAAAGATTTATTATTTATGCATATGAGAGCTGGGGTGTAGGCCAGAGGTGTGGGGGGGCCGTGAGAGAATTCACCAGAGACAGAGTGGGGAGCAGAACAGGCAGATCGACTAAAGTGCACTGCTGAGGGGAGCAGCAGGCGAGGCAGGAGAGGTCTGCTGCGCCATGTGGGAATCTCCCAATCTCCCTGGCCAGGGATTGAACTCGTGCTGCAGTGGCTGCTGATAGCTTCATAGTGCTAAGACTTAACCCGCTGGGCCAGTAGGGAAACCTTTGGCTTTCTTTTTTTTTTTTTTTTTCAAATAGAGTTTGGATGACCATATTACTTTCCATGCATTTGAAATGCTTCCAAAGGAAAAGAAAAGAAAGCAAAATGTATTTGTTCACAACCTCCAAAAAAAAAAGTGCTTATCAGAAAAGAAATGTTTGGAGAGTACCCTGCCTGGGCAGAGATTTGATTTCCTTCTCGGGACCACCTCACTCTGTTGATTCAACACTATTTTCTGAGCTGGTGTCTCCCTCCCTGGTGCTGTGTTGGGTTGGGGGATGGCTGAGACCGACAGGACTAATGTGTGAGGTGGAACACCATTTATGGTGACCGAATGGTTCCTGAGAAATGGCACAAAGTTTCCAGGTCCAAGATAAAGGGTAAGTCTCTCTTCGTCACCGCCCTTCATTACAGCCCATGTTCAGCCTTTTTTTTTTTTTTAAGATTTATTTATTTATGCATACAAGCTGGGGTACAGGCCAGAGGCGTGGGGCGGCGAGAGGGTTCACCAGAGACAGAGTGGGGAGCAGAACAGGCAGATAGACCGAAATACACTGCTGAGGGGAGCAGCGGGTGAGGCTGGAGAGGTCTGCTGCGCCATGTGGGAATCTCCCTGGCCGGGTGTCGAACTTGTGGGAACCACGTTGCTGCTGCCGCCAGCTCCACAGCACAGCGGTTACCAGGGAGGCCCCATATTCAGCCTCTTGCAGTTTCAGAGGTTATCCGTCAGCAGGCACACACGTCATCACCAGGGGAAGCCCTTAGTGGGGCAGCGTGGGCACCGAGGGTGGGCTGGATCTGGGTCGCGAGGAGGCTGGAGCCCTGGTGGGTGTGACTGCCTTTGAAGGAGACACACAGTCTCCCTGGGCCCCTGCTGGAGCCTGGCTTTGGTCCTCTTTCCCTGCTGCTGATGCCTCTCTACGTCATCTTCAGCCACACAGTCAAACATTTGTAATAAAAGAAAACAAACAAGACTTCAAACTTGGGTAACATTTAAGTTTGCTGTCACTGAGCATCTGTTCCTGAACAAATGGAATTTGGTAAGGGGCAGAGTTGGGTGGGTGGGAGCGGGGTGTGTCTGGCTTCATTCATCTAGGAAAAAAAAGAATGACCCAGTTCTCAGAAAGCTCTGGAAGCCCTGCATGCTAAATGGCTCAGTGATGAGCTGCTCCTCAGCAGGCCGAGGTGTCGGCTCTCATGATGAGGAGCTTTTTGAAATGAGTCCCTTGGCTCTGCGGGCAAGGCTGCTTCTGGCCCTGGGCGTGGGGCATGGCATGGAGGGCAGGGGATCCTCTCCCAGCATCCAACGCTTATTGCACCTGGCCGGTGGCTTGGCACTGGGTGGTAGATCTCCCAGTCGGTAGATGCAGGCTTGGAGACGGCACTGTGTTTTGATGCCAACCAGTTCCCTTCTGGGCTGGAGCTGCAGGGACCTCAGCCCCAGTGTGTCCAAGCCTTCCTCCTGGGCTAGCACCCCTGACACTGGGCCTTGGGTCTGTGGCCTGGGTGGCCGAGAGTCTCCGTGGCTGGCTGGGAGGGGCGCTGTAAGAATGCACAATCGGCTGCTCCTGGCTGGGCCTTTCTTGCCCCATTGCCCCAAGCCTAGGGCTCTGTAGCTCCCTGCCAGCGTTGCCGCCTTACAGGCTGGCAAAGCTTGCTCGGACAGAAGGCCTGTAATTTGTGACTCATGGCGCATCGCCGACCATGGGCAGTGCTGAGTCACTCGGACTTGCCCCTTCTGCCAGAGGAGTGCCATGTGGGGGTTGGGGGGGTGGGGGGCACTGTCTGCTGGGCTCAGCTCCCTGGAGAGAGGCCTTTGGAGCTAGGTCTTCGTGGCTGTTAAGGTGCCCCTGCCCTGCCTGCTCAGGCGCCCTCAGTTTCAGGACTTGGCTCCCATCAGCCCTGACTCATCCGCCCCCCCACCCCCTGCTTCTCTCGGGAGGTCTTAAGAGTCAGGGTACCCCATCAGCTGGGGAACTCTGGGCTGCCCTGCTGTATTCTCCGCCCACTCAGCCTTCTTTCATTATTTACTTAACAAACAGGGACAGAGTGAAAACAGTGAGGACAGCCTTCTAATTTTTTTCTGCTCCTAAGATTGGCAAAAAAATTTAAAGGACTAATAATACCTATTGTTAAAGAGAATGTAGGGAAACAGATACTCTCATATGAAAATGGCAGGGAGGAAGGGGGCCTGGCCTGTTTCTGAAAGGTATTTGGCCATATCTGTTAACATTTAAAAGACAAACATTTGACTTTGTAGTGTACTTCTTAGAACATTTCATAGAGAAAATTTTATAACAACGATACCAAAATACTTTGCAATTCCAAATATTTCTATAGGCATGTATAATACAAAAACTATGTTCAGGAATGTTCGTTGCAGCTTTGTTTGCAATTAAAGAAACTTTTTAAAAAGCAAAGCAAAACACAGCAATTGCCTTAATGTCCTTATGTGAGGTGCAGTTAACTAGGCTCTGTAATATGGACTAGTCGAAGCTGCTGAAAAGGAGGCCGAGCTATATGTACTAACTGATACTGTACGTACGTGGTTTCTCATAAAGCAAAGCGAACCACAGAACCATGCATTTAATATGATCCCATTAAAAAATCAAAGCCGTGTGTGTGTGTGTGTGTGTGCGTGTGTGTGTGTTTGTGTGTGTGTGTACTTGCACAAGCACAAAAGAAAAGATCTGAAAGGATAACAATGGTTTTCTCTGGGAGGGGGCTGATAACTGAAATAATGGGAGACTTCCACTTTTTCATCTCTATATACCTGTATTTTGTCATTTTTTGTACAAGTGTGGGTTTGCTTTTAAATATAAAGAAAAATACAGTGTTAGCAATTGTTCTTATACACGATGAAGACCCAAATGTGTGTGTGTGTGTGTGTGTGTGTGTGTGTGTGTGTGAGAGAGAGAGAGAGAGAAAGAGAGAGAGAGAGCGAGAGAGCAGGGTGGGTTAGGACTTGGCAATGTGTCCTGCCTTCTCTAGGATTGAAAACTCTCCCCTGCTCTATCCTCCCTCAGGTCAGTTCACCAAGGGGTACCGCCAAGGCTCTGACTCCCCTTCCCAAACAGCCCCATGTCTACACTCCAGCCCTCCCTGAGGGGCTGCCCTGTATCCCCAGTACCAGCTGCCTGTGTTGTGGCCACTTCACACTGCTGGCCCTCCCTGCCCTCTTGCAGCTAACTGTGGGCACCACCTGGGCAGGATCCTGCCCCTCTTTACTCCTCCTTTATAGGAACAGAGAGAGGCCTCAATAGATGTTTGGTGAGTGACACAAAAAATGAATAATAAAGGCCCGTCAGGGGGCCCTAAGTAGGAGGGGCGCTGGGAAGATCACCCACCACTTTCCACTTGGCGATCCTGACGCCCTCTGCCTGAGCCTTTGGTGCTGGAGGGGCCTTCCCTGGCCAGGGCAGTGTCCCTCCCTCTTCCTCTGGGAAGCAAGTGGCTTCTTGGGGTTAGTCGGGAGGGGCAGTGGCTGGGTCATTTCCCAGATAAGGTGAATGTCTGTGGTCAGTTTTCAGAGGTTGAAGTTGGAAGTTTGACAGGGTGAAGTGAAATTGTCTCATTTTTCCAGCTGGGAGAGACCTCGCCTGCTCGTCCATATTGTACCTGCCTGGGAGACCTCATCCAGTCCCAGCAGGTCAGCCCCACCCTAACCATCAGGTTGGCAGAGTGAATTAAACATTAAAAACAAACTAATTAGTACTTCAAGTTCGCTTCATTCAGAAAATTACCGCACGAAGAAGGTTCTCATTTAGAACCGACTTAATTAAAAATAATTAAAAATTTACTCGGCAAATTCCTGCAACACATGAGGACAGCACTTTCCAGAAACTTTGTAATTGAAATGTTTTACTGCATATATCAAATGGTTATTAAATCTTTAATATCAGAATTCCTTAAGAATGCCTTTGTCAGTGACCAACACCAACGCCCCGGCAACAAAAGTGCTAATTGTTCCCTCCTCTGCCTCTCAGCCCACAGGAAGTCATAACCTCTGTTGTACTTCGCTCTTCACATTTTTAATATGCATGAGTAAGTGCCTGCGCTGGGAGGAATCCGCCATAAAGATAAAGAATGGGAAGAAGCCCTTCTCCTGACTGGCTGATTTGTGGTTTGGTAAAATGCGTCTTTCTGGTGACGGTTGAAAAACTGCTACAGTGCGCGCACCCTGGCCCCACAATAGCACAGAGATGCAGAGGGACTCTCCGGAGTTGCCCAGCAAAGTGGAGGATGGAGAGAAAGCCCCTGAGGGGGGTTGGCCTGGTCTTCACTTGCCCTGGGAATTCGGCCTGAGGCAGGTGTGATGGGGTGCCCGCCTTTGCTGGGCCTCCACCCTCACGCCACCCCTCCAGCCTCCTCCCGGCCCAACTCCAGCAGGCCTCCAGCAGCCTGCCCTGAGCGCTGCGTCCTGCAGGCTGGGGGCCAACCCTTCTCCCAGGAGCTCCTGGCCTTGCCAAGGCTCCAGGGAGGAACCTGGGGAATGGCAGGGGTGGGCACTGATTGAAGCTGGTGAAATGCAGGATGTCCCAGACTTTGGTGTGTGTGTGGGGGGGGGGCTGCTGTTAGGGTCCTGCCTGCTGGGAAGAACTGAAAACCGTCTTGCGGCTGCCTCGCTGGCTGGCTGGGAGGTGGCACCATCACACCCTGCTTCTGTTTCCTCACCTGTAAAGTAGGTGGAAGCGGGTTTGGGCTCCATGTGACCCAAGGTCCAATCCTGCCTGGTTATGTTTCGTGGAATTTGGGGCTTCTGTTCCTTATCCCTGCAAAGGGGGAGAGTGACCTCTCAGGGTGCTAAGTTAGGATTAAATGTCTCAGCAAGTAAAGCAGTAAGCCCAAGGTTAAAAACAAAGCAACAGGCCCCCAAAGCTGTCACTTGTGCTAAGCCCATGCCAGTTTCAGCCTCTCCCAGAAATGGGCTCTTAAACCTCATCCTGGTCAGCACTGGTGAGGTCATCTCCTGCCATCCCCTAAAGGAAAGTGACCTTGGACGACCAACAGCTGTTCGATAGTATAACTTCCTTGTTCACGTTCCCTCCTGCCTGCAAACATCTTTCATTGTGTTCAGCTCCTCTGAGCTCCTTCCTCTCTGCTGGAAAGCTAGGTTGGATGCTGCTGCTTCATGAATGGTGAATCTAGTCAATCACACATTCAGAATGCGCTGATTTCCCCCTGCACACTGGCAGTGTGAAGACATCATTTGGCATGTTGTTAGTATAATTTCAGCGGGGTTTACAGAAGGGAAAGAGATGGAACAGCTGCAGTGACATCCAGGTGGCAAGAAGGGCTTGCCTCACTTGGCTTACCCCACAAGCTTTTCCAAATGAGTGACCTCTTGAAAGGGAGCAGCTTGGGACAGGCAGTGCGGGGAGCTCTGACCCCAAGCCAGAGGGCACGTTGCTGGTGTTGGAGGTTATTCTGGTCACCCCTACCTGTGGAAGCACCTGGGTGTCTTCTCTCCAACCCTGGCAACTTGGAGACTCTCACAGTAGACTCGGTGTCAGGCTAGATGAGGCCATCGGCATCCTCTAGACAGCCTGTCATCACATAGATGGGGAAACTGAGGCACAGAGGAGTGGGTGAGTCATGGCAGGTCTGGAGTCTGAGGTGAGCCTCCTGGTTCCTGGTTCCTGGTCATGTTACAGTCCAGGCAGCCGCTGGCTCTTGTGCTGGTTGGGGGGCTGTGGGAGGTGGTGTTTATCCACCGGGACCTTAACCCCCACCCCTGCCCTGACACCACCCCCCTGTCCCGCAGCCAGTCCACCCAAACCGAGATACCAGCAACACCCTCACTCCTAATTTGTAGCCTCTCATTTTAAGAAGTTTTTCATCCTTTGAGTTTTTTAAGGTATTTCTTAAGCCAGTTCTCATTAGAACAGTTTGGCCTTAACTCCTTCCTGATCAACCAGTATATTTCAGAAGCTTCTAAGAAGAAATGAAAGACCTTGAGAGAAACTCATGCATGTAGAGAAGGGGCAATCCTACATTCGGAAAATGTAACTTTGGAATCTCATCTCCTTCTTCCACATTCACTTTCTTGTCTTCCCCACCCAGAGGAAAGAGGGGTCAGGAATCTTGGTCGGGCTTAAAGTGCATAAATGGGGACCTCTCTTCAGGGCATTCCCCAAAGGACACACTGAAGAACTAAAAGGTTGAATAACTTAAAAGCAAATTGTACACCCCCCTAGAAAATAGAATCATTAATTTCTCTGGAAGGAGGAGGCAAAGTGGTTGAGATGTCAAAAAAGAGAAAGTGGTACATTCCATACATCTAAATTTCCATAGGTAAAACTGAACAAGACATAATTGCATGAAAAACAGGCCTGAAAAGGTTTTAAAATGCTTATACCATTAGAACCAGTAATTTAATTTGGGGAGTCTTTCCTAATGAATAGCCATTAAATATGAAGTTGAGTTACACATAAGACTATTAAAGAATTATTTATGACAATGGGGGAAAAAAACACAAAACAACCCAAATTTACAGTCACTGAAGAATGGGTAAGTATAGTGAAAAGAATATTAGGAAGTCATGTTGAATGGGGACTCTAAGAATGTTCACTGAAAGGCAATGAAATACAGCATTAGCAGTAGGTGCTTGGGCTCAGCCCAAACTGAGTTAAGAACTCAGTGCTCCCTGTTTAACCTTGGGAGTTAGATAAAAAGCAGGTCCTCAGTTGTCGCATGGTATGACTCTGATTACCTTTGCATAATTTCAAAAATCATATTCATTCATTTAACCAACATTGAGGTCCTGTTTGTGCCAAGTACTGCTCTAAATGCTAGAGAAGATAGCGGGGAAAATAACACGGAAGATACACATGCAGCCTGAACACAGATGAAAATAAAAAGATAAATAACAAGTAAAAATTAAAAAATAAATAATATAATAAATACTTAAAAATCAAATAAAAGATAAAATAAATAAAATAAAAACACAGTTAAAGATGCCCTAGCATAAAAGACCAGAAGGAAACAGACCAAGTTAGTAGCTGTCATTGACTTTGGATAGTGGGTGATTGGGTGGTCTGTGATCCAACTTCCTTGAATGAGTGTGGATTTCTTTTACGAGTAGTAGTGAAGTTTCTATTATATTTAAAAGGCCAGAGAATGATGTGGATTAGCCTCTTAGGACCCAGAATCACACAGTGAGGTGGGAGTCGCGAAAAGCAGAGCACTGTGAGGTGTGTCTCTGAGACCCCCCATATGTCCCCCTTTGCCATCAAGTCAGCCTCACCCCCATGGGCAAGAACAGACCCTCAGTGCCCATTGGCTGAGCATGTCGCACAAGGTACAAAATGGTGCATGGAATGGAAGAAGAATACAGGAAAGGAATCACCGCAGGGTGTGGCTGATGGGTGGGATCTGCGGTGACTAGGCTCACCAGGCTTTTCTTGGTGCTGGGACAGTGAGGAGGCAGCACTGTGGGGGCCAGGGCAGAGCCCCTGCAGCCCCTGCGGGACGGAGACAGGAGAGCGTCCTTTTCTGTCCTACAGGAATAGTCCTCAGAGGGCCGGCTCACGGCCCCTGCCCTGTAAGCCCCCAGTCTGGGGAAACCTCTCCTCACCCCATCTGACCTCGTTATTTGCAGCTGCCTTGGGCAGTACCTCCGATGTCACCCTTCCCTCAAGCTGTGGGGTCACTGACCCAATCTCTGCTGCTTCTCTGTGGGCACCCAGCCCCCCAGAATACCCTGGGAACCACCTGCCTGTGTGTCTACAGTCAGAACACATCCACTCCTCCTTAACTCCGGCTTTCCCCTGTGCCAGCAGGTGGCTTTTCAGGCAAAAAGGCTCCCTTTGCTCCATTTCCATGACCCATTTAGGCATCAAAGGCTTCATTCCCTGGGGAGTTTCCAGGAAAGCAGGCGCCCTACTGCTGGGGGGAGGGGCTCTAAGGGTCAAGGGCACTGACTTGGTTACCAGCCTGCTGGGTCCTTGTGTGCAGGCCTTCCCTCTCCACCCCTCTCTTCTCTCATCTCTAAATGAGTCAGGGAGTATGGGGGGTGGGGGGTGGCGTCTACTACTGTCATTGCTGTAGTGGTGCAGCCACATTATAGACTCATTGCCCCCTGAAAGCCTCCATGGTGAGTCCTCATCATCATCCCCAACTCACAACGAAAATCCAAAGCCCAGAGTCTTAATCCTGGTAGATGGTGCAGCTCGGACGAGAAGCAGAGCAGGCTCGGTGCACCCCACTCTATAGAGCAAACTACAGGAGAGCAGCTTAAGGTTGGGGCTATACCTCCTTTTCCGCTATCCTGAGGTGTTGCTCCAAAAGACCGAGAAGTGGGGTCCTGCAGCCGAGTCTTGGCCTTCCCTTCAGCCCCTCAGACCTGGGATGGGGCCTTCCATCTCAGTGTGGTCAGCCCCCACCTTCCTAAAATGTCCTGGTCATGATTCCCCCAAAGTGTGAGGATGTTCCCCTTTGTGGCAAAGAGACTTGGCAGACACGATTAGCTGAGGCTCTGAGGGGCAAGTTGGCAGTGTGATCACAAGGGCCCTCAGGGAGGCGGTCAGGGGAGACTTGACAACAGAAGTGGGGGGCTGAAGGAGATAAGCTGCTGGTGCTGAAGAGGGGGTCACAAGCCAAGGACTGCAGGCGGATTCTAGAAGCTGGGGAAGCCAGACTCCTGGGGAGCCGACTCCTGGGGCGCGGGCTGGAGGGCGGTCCTGCGGACAGCTTGACTTAGGACTTCTGACCTCTGCAGCTGTCAGAGTGACTTTGTGTTGTTTTGAGTCACTGTGTTTGTGGTAATTTGTTAGAACAACAACAGGAAATTTGTGTAAGGGACTTCAGCTGCCCTGTCTGTAAACAAGGGGTGTTGGCGGTGGTCGGGGGGACCACACGCTGTGCTTTGCCCACGGGTGTCCGGGCGCGGTGGGGCCCGGGGTTGTTTTGACTGATTTTGTGGACTTCCTTTGGGAATCTTGATCTCTCTGGCTGTTCTTGTTTCTCTCCTGTGGAAGGAGCTGTGCTTTGTCTCCTGTGGTCCTGGGGTTTGGTCTGTGATGAGGATAGAGAGGGCAAAGAGGGGGGCTTTTCAGGCTGGACCTTGCTGGGGGCTGCGGAGGTGCTCTGCTGGATCAGCCCACTCCCCCCACAAAAAGAGAACAAAACTGCCCCGGGGCTCCCAGGCAGAGCTACGCTCCCTGCCCCAGAATGGCTGGGCTGAGCCTGCCCCACATGTGGCGGGCTCCGTGCACCCAGTTCTCTGCTGGGTCCCAGCATGGAGCCCCAGCATGGAGCGGGGGCTCAAGAAATGTGTTCAGGGCCTTCTTGGTGGTACAACGGGTTAAGACTCAGCACTATGAAGCTGTCCAGAGCCACTGCAGCATGAGTTCGAGCTCCGGCTAGGGTATTTCCCACATGGTGCAGCAGACCTCTCCTGCCTCGCCTGCTGCTCCCCTCAACAGTGTACTTCAGTCTGTTCTGCTCCCCACTCTGTTTCTGGTGAATCCTCTCACTGTCCCACACCTCTGGCCTACACCCCAGTTCTTGTATACAGAAATAACTCAATCTTTAAAAAAAAAGGTGGGGGGGCCTCCCTGGTGGTTCAGTGGGTTAAGTGCTGTGCTGTAGAACTGTTGGCAGCGGAGATGTTAGTTTGACACCTGGCCAGGGAGATTCCTGCATGGTGCAGCAGACCTCTCCTACCTTGCCCGCTGCTCCCCTCAGCAGTGTATTTCTGTCAATCTGCCTGTTCTGCTCCCCACTCTGTCTCTAGTGAACCCTCTTGCCGCCCCACGGCTCTGGCCTGTACCCCAGCTTGTATGCATAAATAAATCTTTAAAAAAAAAAGGAATGTGTTCAATGAGTAATTCAGTGACACACACGGCTCGCACATCCCACAGAGGTCTCTGCACCTAGGCATATCCCCAGAAAAACACCTGCACGTGAGCACACACACAGAGGACATACACACATGCGCAGAGATGCACACACATACGCCATTAGCCCCATTCCGAAGAAAAAGAAGTCCCTTCCGTCCCATCCATGGAGCTGAAATGCCAGCTAACTTAGCAGACCTTGGAAGTGTTTGACTCCATGGTGCTGGGGCTTCCCTGTGGGGCCCAGCAGCTGAGGACCCAGCAGGAAACATGGGGCAGATCTCCATCGATAGGCGGTGGGTAGCCAGATGGCAGCTGCCGTTGGTGGGTAGGCACACCTGCTGGAGCTAGGGATGTGGGGGGACCAGCCCCCCTCCATGTCTGTAAGTCTTACTTCCAGCAGGATAGGTGAGCCCCTGAATCCCAGTCTACCCTGGATCTCAGAGGAGGTCCACCTTCAGGAAGTGCAGCTAAAAATGCCACAGGTAAAGGCAGGTGGGTGTAGAGCTTGGAGGGACGTAGATCCCTTCTCCAGTGGAAAGGCTGAGTCTGAGCCCCAGTCCTCTGCTTACCAGCTGTGTGATCTCGGGCTGGTCCGTGAGTGTCCACCTCACCATCTCTGAAACGGTCACCTACTTGTCAGCTATGGAGAGATTACGTGAGAGAAAGAGAGTAAAGTGCTCAGTTCTTTGCCAAGGAACTGAAAAATGGTAGCTTAAGAAAATAGGAGCGCTCAGCCCAGAATCTGCTGAGTCATCCTTGGCTAGAATAAGCAGAGAGGAGGTGCACGTCCTCTCTGGCCACCTTCCTCTGATCAGTGCCACAGTCTCGACTCCTGCACTGGGTGAGTTGAATGCTGGGAGGCCTGTGGCCCAGTGCTGACCTGGGCCTGGCTTGCTGTGTGACCTTGAGTAAATCACTTTGCCTCTCTGAATCCCAGATGCCTCATTTTCTCCAACCCGCATTGTTCTAAGGCTCAAATGCGATTGTCTATCTAAAACTATAAGAAGTGGGGAATCCTCACTCAGCTGGGAGTGTCTCTGAACACTTTGGACATTTGATATCGATGAGGTCACCCTGCCAGGCCATTCACCCTTGAGCCTGACCTTTGTTCTGCTCCCTGTCATGCCAGCTCATAGGTGCTCGCTGAGGCTGTGGACAGGACAAGGCACTGGCTGGGCCTCTCTGACGCTGCCTCAGATGCTCACACTCCCTCAGGTGAACTCAGGAAAAGGCCCAGGCAGAGTCCCAACCCAGCACGCCTCCCGGGGGCCCAGCACACCCAGCGTGCCAAGATAGGGGAGACCCCAGCGGTCTAGAGCATCCTGGTTTCTCTCTTACGGGGTGCTTCCTCCTGGAGATGGTGAACTAGGAAGCACAAGTCCTACAGGCAGGTGTCACAGGCCTGGCCATACCCCCTGTGGGCTACTGGGGTGCTAAGACCGAGGGCAGGTAGGGGTCTGAGGACAGAGCCACCAGCTTGTTTCCTCTGCCCTGCCTGACTGCCCACCAGGCGGCTGAGGGAGGAGGCCGGCCTGAGGCAGAAAGCTTGTCCCTCTCAGTGCCTGATGCTCTGCCAAGTTCACGCTGCCCAGGGTGAGGGTGGGGTGGTCATGGCCCGGAGCCCACAGCGCCTGTCTGACCCTGGACCGAAGGGCTGGGGCGGTGGGCGGCCTTGCTTCCGAGCCTGCCACGCCCTCCCTTGACTCATTCTGAGACAGCATTGCCATGAGGGTTTCTGGCCTCTGAATTCACCTTTGGTTTGGTTTCTGCTCGGGCAGCTCAGAGCAGTTTTGTTTTTAAGTGCAAACCCACAGAGCTGCTTTCCCCTTTCTCTGATCCCCCAAAACAAACAAAGGATGTTGGTCTGCATTTTGGTTTGTTTTGAAGCTGAGAGGAAAGTGAGGGAAATGGGTCACCTCAGGAGCTTCGAGGGTGGCCAGGCTGTTCGGGGAATGTGAGGGTGTCTAGGGAGGGGTGGCTGGTGCTGGGGTGGTGCCTCGTGACCAGCCCTCCTTGGGTGGGCCCTGCCTTCCAGGGAACCCCCCATCACCTCCAGGGTTCCTGGAGCTGAGGGATCCTCATGGGGCGGGAGAAGGGACCCATGAGGAAGACAGGAGGCCTGGGCCAGAGGTAGGACTCTGAGGCCCCTTGCTGTGTGACATTAGGCAAGTCCTGCCCTCTCTGAGCCTCTATTTCCTCCCTGGTGAAATGGGTATTGGGCTTTGTTCCATTATGTCTCTTCTGTTCTGCTCATAGGGAACAAAGGGGAACCACCAAATCCAGTGCCACTCAAGGGAAGGGGCTGGCAGTGTTTCCCTTTAGTAGGGCCAGCAGCAGTGAGGGAGAGTAAAGGTATTTTCCAGAACAAATTAACTGGCTTCCAAATATGTGTGTGTGTGTGTGTGTGTGTGTGTGTGTGTGTGTGTATTAAAGATTTATTTATTTATGCATACAAGAGCTGGGGTGTAGGCCAGAGGTGTGGGGAGGCAATGAGAGGATTCACCAGAGAGTGGGGAGCAGAACAGGCAGGCTGACTGAAGTACACTGGTGAGAGAGCAGTGGGCAAGGTAGGAGAGGTCTGCTGCGCCATGTGGGAAGCTGCCTGTCCAGGGATTGAACTCTGTGCTGCAGTGGCTGCTGATAGCCCCATAGTGCTGAAACTTAACCCCTTGCACCACCAGAGAGACCCCTGGATTCTGAATATTTTAAATTTCTTCATAGAAGTGCATCTGTTTTGATAGCTTTTATTCTTTTATATTCTTTCATCTTTCTAGCGAAAGGTCTAGACTGTGAGGGGGATGCACACGTAGAATTTTGTAGCAGATTTAAAGGGGTCAGCAGATTTAAAGTCTTCCAATATTAACTCTGGGAAGTTAGGGTAAGTGGGGGCAAAATGACCCCTCTCTCTCATTTGGTAAATGGACACTATTGGTAACTGGATTGCTCTTTGAAGGACATTTTGGAGAGATGTGGAATCAAGGAACCCATCACCCTTTTAAGGCGCAAGCGCGTCCTGATTATTTCTCCCCCCCACCCCCACCTCCGGCCATTCCTAAAGGGGTGGTAACTTTCTTGTGGACCAGGGAACTGAGGCCCTGAGCTCCTGCCCCTGGAAGGCGTGTGCTCCAACCAGGAGCAGTCTTAAAATTTAGGAAAAGTGCCTTTGGGCTTATATCCCATACTTTTAGAGTTAAAAAAAAAAAAACCCTCTAGTGTCCACAGAGGACTGTGCCTCCTCCTGGAGACTGGGTTTGGGAGCCAAAGGGCAGTCTGTCGCTTTTTTGGTCGGCTTCTCGCACCATCTGGTGGCTGCTTCTCTAATAGCACTCAGGTCCCCATCTGGCTTCAGATGGTTCTACGGGCTTCAGATAGAATGACCCGAGGGAGACTTTAAAAAATTTACTGATGTTGGAGATCATCCCAGATCAAGTAAATCATCATCTCTGGGGGCACTGGAATTTTGAAGAGCTATCTAGATGATACCAATGTGAATCCAGGATTGCCAATGACTGTAGTACTAGTGGATTGGCTGCCTGGTCCTCTGCAACCGGCAAGGAAGGTTCTGTAGAGAGGAGGAAAAGTTCCAGTTGCTTTCTGATCAACATGCTTCACTTCCCTTGTGTGGATCTGCTCCAGTGCTCTGAAAGGCGTGCGGATCACTGAGTCATGACCGTGACCAAAGAGAATGTTGTAAATAAAAAGTGTCTGTGACTGGACTTTTATGTCTGGACATCTCAGTGGGGGTACAATGGTTTTCCCTGAGTGTTTACTCATTATGTGTCATCTTGGTGATAATATTCAGAAGTCAACACAGACATACCTTGCATTATCTTCACTGACTGTCCCAGTTTGGGTGTCCAAGGGAGCTTTGGAACTTACTGTCCTACAGATGCCCAGCAGAATTGTTTTAATTGTTAACTGTTATGGACTAATTAGCAAGGGATGAAAGGACTTAATTGATGAAGGATGTGTTTGAACTAGGCGAAAGCTCAGAGAGCATTCCAGAACATTCTACAGGTTCTACATTCTACAGAACATTCTTTGCAGCAGTTTAAACCAGGAAGAAGCTTGGGAGAATCAAGTCATGTCTTCAAAAATCTTGTCATGTTTTCAAAACAACACTATACTGACTTGAACTCCTGGGCATCTACTCTGTCCCACTCTGTCCCATACATATTCACACTGTGGATGATGTTGGGGGGTAGGGTGCACAAGGGGAGGCATTGGCATTTGAACAAGAAATAAAGTCTCAATTCCTAACCCTGGTGCAGAAACCTTGCACGTGCCCCCTGCTTCCCTTCTGATCTTACCTGCTCTCACTCCAGCCACACACACCTTTGCTTTTTCTCAAACATGGCAGCTTTACTTCCACCTCAGGGCCTTTGCACCTGATATTTGCTCTGATTGAACTGCTTGTTCCCATGATCTTGACGTGGTTTGCTCTCTGAGTTTCTTCAGGCCTCAGCTCTAATGCGAGAGACCACCCTGGCTAAATTAGGACCTTCATCTCATTTTATGTTCTCCATTGTGCTTTTCACTACTTGAAATGGACCATTTATGTGTTTGCTTCCTTGTTGATTGTGGATGCCAGGCTCCGTGACTCCTCGAAGGTAGGCCCATATCCCGCCTGTGCGGCCCCAGGTCCCGGGCACAGTCCTGGGCACGTTGATGCGACTTGAATGCTCTTGATAAACTTCTTTTATTTTGAAATAATTATAATTGTAAACTGGTCCTAAGATCAGATATACTTTTCACTGTGACCCTGACCCCTAATGTCTATATGATTTATAACCATAGTGCAATGATCTAAAACAGAAATTAACCCTGATGTAACAATTTACTGATCTGTAGCTCTCAATAGAACTTCAACTGAACCACTTATTTCCTTGTTTCTTGCTAGAGTTGCAATCCAGGGGTCCCTCCCATCTTGCCTTAAATTTCTCCGGTCTGGGTTAAGTGTCCCCCTCCTTGTCTTTCTTGGCCTTGACATTTCTGAAGTGTGTCAACCAGTTATTACATGAATGTGCTCACTCTGTATTTGATATTTTTCATGATAGGACTGAGCCTGCGCACTTGGGCAGGATCATCGCGGAGGTGAGGAGGCGCACTCGCTGTGTCTCGCTCCTGGGGTGTTCTCTGTGACCATTTGGTCAAGGTGGAGTCTGACTGGGTCTCCGCTGCAAGGCGACTGTTTTCTCCTTTTTATTTTTTTTCAAAGATTTATTTACTTATGTATACAAGAGCTGGGGTGTAGGCCAGAAGTGTGGAGGGACAAGAGGATTCACCAGAGACAGAGTGGGGAGCAGAACAAGTGGACTGAAATACACTGCTGAGGGGAGCAGCGGGTGAGACAGGAGAGGTCTGCTGTGCCACGTGGGAAGCTCCCTGGCTGGGGGTCGAACTCGTGCTGCCGTGGCTCTGGATAGCTTCATAGTGCTGAGACTTAACCCTTTGCACCACCAGGGAGGCCCTGTTTTTTCCTTTTTATAACTACAAAATATCTTGTGAGGAAATACGTTGAGATTATGCAAATATTCCACTTGTGGCCCTATTTGGGCTCACTGATTTTAGCATCTGTCAGTGATTCTTGCCTGCCAACTTGTGGTGTTCGGCAAATGGTGATTTTCTATTTCCATACATCAGTTCTTCTGCATGTGTTAGTTGGAATTCTAATGTAGGGAAGAGTTGCCCCTTCTCCCTCACTTGTTTAGTTCACAGATATTTTATTTATACCACTATGCATTCATGGGTGTCTGTTCTGTGCATTATGGTCCATTCATATCATTATTCATCTTGATGTTCACATTATCCCTATTTTGGTCACACAAGCTCTTTCAGCTCGCCTCCTGGGGGCACCAATCTCTCTCTCCCTCTTTTCTTTTTTTTTTGTTTTTGTTTTTCTTTCCTTAGCAAATCTGTAAGTTCCAGAACCTCATGATCTGCTAAGCTCACCTTGTGTTTTGCCTGCCTCAGCCTGGGGCCTTTGCATTTTTCTTTTTCACTAATTATCTCTCGGGAATAAATTTGTATCCCTTCCCTTGTTTTTATTGACAGCTGCTTACTCCAGCATTCTGTTTACACACCATATTTGATTCAGCCACTTGCCTATGCACAGCCATGTAGGTGATTTCCACAGAAGGAACCACTTTGAGCCTGTGTATTTTATGTGGTCAGAGATGTATCTTCAGAGTAAAGTCCTAGAAGAGCATTACTAGGTCAAAAGATAAGAGCAGATGTAGTTCTGCTGCTGTAACAAATTACCACACATCTAGTGGCTGAAGACAGCACAAATGCATTCTCATACGGTTCTGGAAGCCAGAATCTGAAATGGTTTTACTCGACCCAAACCAAGTTATCGTCAGGCCCATGCTTGTTACAAGGCTCAGGAGAGCGCCCATTTCCCTGCCTTTCCTGGCCTCTAGAGGTGCCTGTCTTAGCTCACGGACTCTCCCTCCATCTTTAATCCTGCAGCAGTATTTGCTATTGTCACGCTGCCTTCTTCTGTGTGGGATCTCTCTTGCTCCTCCAAGAGCATTTCTGATTGCATTTAAGGTCCCTGGGGATAATTCAGAATAATCTGCCTCAAGATGCTTAATTGTATCTGCCAAGACCCCTTTGGCAGATAAAAGGAATCTGTAATGTTCATGGATCCTAGGTTTTGGGAACCGTGTATCTTTGGGGCACATGATTCAGTCTATCATGGACAAAAAACATGGTTTTTAAAGTGAATATGATCCCTATAGGTTTGCTCCTGGCTTTCATTTTCCTCTTTATAAAAGGCAAGGGCAAGATCATGGTGATTTCTCACTGTGCGAATCCTTGGCCAGACACTGTTCTATCTTCATAGGCTGGAAAGGTCTGCTCCTGAGGCTGACTGGCTTCCCTGGAGGGAATCATCCAGGCGTGCCTAGGGGAAACGTATGAGGGCCTGGTGGTCTGTCTGACGAGTGACAAGCTGTAGCAGTGGAAGTGTTGGCTGGGGCGCTGGTCCCGTTCTCTCTCTGGGGGTTCCTGGGAAAAGGACCCTGTTTCAGCACATCAGGGCCTGATTTGTGATTCTGGCACAAATGGGGGGCTGAGGAGAAAGCTGTTCTACACAAAAACCTGCTGCTCTAAGCTTCTTACTGCTCGAGTTGCAACAGCACCTGCCAGTAGGTGAGTTTCCTGTCACTGCAAGTTCAGAACAGATGCTCATTGACCAGAGGCTGCTGTAGGAGGGTCTCTGTGTTCACTAAGCCTCACTGTCCACCCTGGGCGGCACTGGCCACATGTTCCATTTCATGCTTTATGCTTGTATTCTGAATAATAGGTTCTTACAGGAAGTTGTGAGACTAGTGCAGTGGGGTCTCATGTACCCTTCCTCTCACTTCCCCCACTGGTCACGTTTTTCACTCATGTAGCACGAGACCCAGACGGAAAGTTGACCTGGGTGCAAGGTGTGTAAAGTACTGGGTCATTTTCTCACAGGTATAGATGTGTGGAACCATCCACATAGTCAAGACACAGAACTCTCCCACTCCCTTCTTGGGGAGGCCTTCCCGCGTGCTGTCCCTGCACAGTTACACTCACCCTTTGCCCACCGCCCCTGACCCCGATGCCGCCCATCAGGCCTCCAGCTCCATCATCTTGTCATCTTAAGAATGTTACATATATAAATCACACACGTGCCCTATTTACATTTAAAGTGTAATTCGGGGGGCCTCCCTGGTGGCATAGGGGTTAAGTCGCAGCATTATGAAGCTATCACAGCACTGAAGCACGAGTTCAATTCCCGGCCAGGAGCTGACCCACATGGAGCGGGAGACCTCTCCTGCCTCGCCCGCTGCTCCCCTCAGCAGTGTATTTCAGTCGGTCTGCCTGTTCTGCTCCCCACTCTGTCTCTGGTGAATCCTCTCACACCTCCACCCCTACCCTGGCCTATACCCCAGCTCTTGTGTGCATAAATAAATAAATCCTTAAAAAAAAGTGTAATTCATTAAAATTAAAATTTAAAATTCAGTTCCTAAGTCATGTGTCTAATGCTCAGTGGCCATGTTTAGCTATCTGCTCTTGTGCTATCGGCCTAGGCAGAGAAATGCCTGTTCTGTCCAGAAAGTCCTCTGGAAGGCACTGCATCCGGGAACAGGAGCCAAGGCCACCCGTCCTGGTTCCTAGGCCAAATTGTCCAGGAGTGTGAAGGAATCCAGTGTCCTGAGTATGTGGCTATTGCTGCATAATAAATTATCCACAAATGATGTGGCTTAAAACTACCTTCATTATCTCGTGTGCTTCCTGTGGGTCAGAGTTCACCCGTGACTCAGCTGTGTCGCTGGGCGTGGGGCCTCCCATGGAGCTGAGGTGAGAAGTTGGGCTGGGTCATCTTGGCAGGCGCTGGAGGCCCAGCTTCCAAGGTGGCTCGCTCACACTGAAAGTTGGGGCTGGCTGTCAGGGTGACTGCACGTCTCATTCGCCCAGGACTGTGAGGTGTCCCGGGACGTGGGACTTTCAGTGTGAAAACTGGGACTGCCCTAGGCAAATTGGAACAGTCGTTGGCAGCAGGATTCAGTTCCTCCGGACAGGGGCCTCTTCCAAGGGCTGCTCGGGTCCAGCTCCCAGGGCCCTGGCTTCTCCCAGAGCGAGGGAGCCCAGAGTGAGCAAGGCAGACGCACCCGTGTCTTTTCTGACCTGCCTGGGAAGTCACGCGGCATCCCTCTGTTGCTTTGCTTTTATTAGAAGTAGCTCCTTCAATTCCTCAATCCTCTGGTCCAGGTTAGGAGAGAGGAAGTAGGATACAATTTTTTTATTACTATTATTATTATTATTATTTTTTTTTTTTTTGCGTATAAGAACTGGGATATAGGCCAGAGATACGGGGGATAGAAGATTCACCAGAGACAGAGTGGGGAGCAGCACAGGCGGATGGACTGCTATACACTGCTAAGGGGAGCAGAGGGTGAGAGGAGAGGTGTGCTGCGCCACATGTGGGTTAGCTCCCTGGCTGGGGATCAAACTCAGGCCCAGGCCATAGCCATGATAACATGATAGCGCTGAGACTTAACCCCTAAGCCACCAGGGGAACCATAGATAATCCAACTCTGAATGCTCTCCCAGACAATCTTCACCAAACAATTTGATACAATATACGTATCACATGATCCACTACATGTACTTGAGGAATGGTTGAAATGCTGTAGCACTCCACGAACGAGGTCTGGAAATGAACTTATGACGTAAAGAAGAACCCATTTGCAGTTATGGGAGGTGGATGGGAGAGGCTGTGATCCCTTAAAGAAATTCAGGTTAGTGTTGGTTAGATTTTCTTTTTGATAACAGAGCGCTATTCCTTCCGCAGAGTTTAGCTCAGCTGTCACCCTTTCAGGCCTTTCCAACATTCTTGGTTAAAGCTGGTCCTTTTGCTGTTGTTTGGTATCTCAGTGCCGTGTTCATCCTCACATAGCACTTGTCACATTTGGAAATACTTGTGAGTCCACGGACAGAGGCTGGCAGTGTCTGCTCTCACCCCCATGCTCTCTGCAGGGCCAGCAGCGCCTTGGACTTGCTTGCTGCCTGGGACTGTTACTTGAAAAAAGATGAGGGACAGAGATGAGAGGAGGCCCCTCTTGGGCTGGTGAGGAGGCAGGGAAGCTGGGGAGCAGCCCAGGCCAGTGGCCCAGGTCCCAGGAGGTCTAAGACTTCAAGGGCCATCAACGTATGAGATTCTGCTTAAATCAGTGTTTCTCAGCCTCGCTGCTACTGCTATTTTGAGCTAGATATTTCTCTGCTGTGGGGTGTGCCTGTGGGGCCGTCCTGTATAAGATGTCTGGCAGCACCCCTGGCCTCTCTCTGGTGTTCACCAGTAGCACATATTCCTGTTAAGATAATCAAAATATCTTCAGATGTTGCCACATGCCCCCTGGGAGCTACCCTTGGAGCTGGGGCAGAAAACCAGCCCAGCACCCTTGTGGGCCTGAATTCTTTGCATGAAGATGAACAGGGCATGCAAATGAAGGAGATGACGGATGCCTGTCTCACACTCAGGAAACGCGCTCTTGAGGATTTATTATTCAGAGCCTCTGCACGGCAGAGGCAGGGTGCTGCCATCTGTTGGTGGGGGGCAGGCAGGCACCATGACTAGTCCCACCCAGGTCCGGGGAAGCCCTTGGGCCTCATTGGCCTGGCTGCAGGACCTGTTTGTAAGCTGGGCTAGGGGAGCCCCAAAGAAGGCCAGCAAGGGTGTGCCGCAACCAGGGAAGCAGTGGGAAACGAATATTTCCCCATCCTTTTGGTCAAAACGTTTAATAATATACTTGTTTTTAAAAAGTCAGGCCAGGGCCTCCCCGGTGGCATAGCGGTTAGGCGCTGCGCTGTGGAGCTGTTGATGTGAGTTCGATGCCCAGCCAGGGAGATTCCCACATGGTGCGGCAGACCTCTCCTGCCTCACCCGCTGCTCCCCTCAGCAGTGTGTTTCTGTTGATCTGCCTGCTCTGCTCCCCACTCTGTCTCAGGTGAACCCTCTCGCCGCCCTACGCCTCTGGTCTGTATCCCAGCTTGTATGCATACAAATAAATAAATCTTTAAAAAATAATAAATAATAAAAAAAAGTCAGGCCAGCTTCATGTCTTTCTTCTCCCTTTCTCTGTGGACACTGGGACCTCTCTTCCTCGGACTCTCTGACTTGGGGCGCGGTCCCAGAGGCTTTGTGTCAGCACAGGGAGCGCAGTGAGCTGGAGCCAAGTCCAGCTTCCTGCTCTCAGACCACGCCCTTGGCCAGACTCGTGGTGATCTCGGAGGCAACCCCTCCCCCACCCTGAATTTGGGGGAAAAGGCAAGCGTTTGGCCAAAGTCTGGGCAAAGCCAGACCTGCCATCGTTCCTTACACCCGGTCCTCCGCAGTGCCCCCCGCTTCAGCCCCTAGTTGTGCAGCCAGCGCATCACCCACACCTGCAGCCATCAGGGTCTCCGTCCGCTCGCCCCCCTCCAGGGCTGCTCTCACCTGTCCGAGCCATGCGCCTCCCAAGCCCGGGTCAGTGCTGTGTGGCTTCTTTCCTCCTGGTGTCGCCTGGAGTCACACTTGTGTGGGAGCCTGGCCAGGGCTGGAACATTCTAGATGGTTACACTCCCATATCTGGTGCCTCAACTGGCTGGGGGTAGGAGAGGGGCGAGCGAGGCCGCGGGGCCTCTTTCTCAGCAGGGTAGTTGAACTTATGTGGGGGGGGGCTAAGGCCAAAAGACAGAATGGAAGCGGCCCAGCCTCTGAGGTCTAGCCCAGCACTGGCAGTGCCCCTTGGGTGCTGCTGGTCAGGGCAGGCCCACCGTCCAGTCCGGTTTTAACAGGAGGGGAAGTAGGCGCCACCCCTTTATGAGAAGTGTGGTTGGGAGGAGTTGGCCGCCATCTTTGCAGAGAAGCTACTGCACTCACCTCCCTTAGGTCAGTCAGGCCCTCCACTAAATATCCACTTACTTTATTCCCTTCATTGGGTCTGCTCAAAAGTTGTCTCCTTGGAGAGACCTTCTCTGACCTTCTGAGTAGCTATTCCCCCCATGCCCCATTCTTCCTGCAGAGGAGCTGGGTCTTGAAGAAGAGGGGGATAAACAAAAGTGTTCTGAATTGTTTTTTAACCACTCTAGGCAGCTGGTGTTCAGAGCAACCACACCCTGAATTTCTTTCTGTGAGGTCACAGCATGTTTCTGTGCGTGCTGCTCCAGGATCACTTGGGGGTGCTTATTAAAAATGCAGGTGCTGGCCCGGACCCAGAAATGTTAACAGAGAACCCTGAGGGCAGGGTGAAACCCAGAAGCCTCCAGGCGATTCTCATGTAGGCAGCAGTCTGAGAAACATCACCTTTCCATTACTGTGTTCTAAGCTTGGATTTTCTTGGGCTGCCTTGTATTTTTTAAGACATTGGTAGCTTTATTTGCTTCCACCTAAGGTTTTGTAAACAAATGGTGGGTTCCATAATCCCTGGGAAATCAGGTGTGTTTACTTACCTTTTGGAGAACCCGATGCACAGGATGAAGTGGTCATCGGGTCCAGTCCCTGTGGTTGGTCAAAGTCACACGGAAACTACAGCAGACAGAGAGGAAGCCAAACTCGGTTCTCTCCTTCCGATATACTGAGTGTGGAACGGTGAGGCTGGTGTTTGGGCCTCAGAGAAGAGGTGGGGTCCTTGGAAGGCGGGGGGGGGGGGGGCTTCATCATAAAAGGAAGCAAGCACTTCCCCAGGGGTAAGAAGGAGTTGGGGAGAGTTGGGGGAAGGGAGAAGGGCCTAATCTTCTTATGTAAGAGTCATAGAAGAACTTGTTTTGTAATCTCACAGCAGCAGGGTTGCTAAGTTTAGATTTGAACCTGAAACTTCTGAACTTGGAGCAGCATGTGAAGCTGCTGCTGCCTTGAGTTCTGCTGGCTTCGGCAGGAGACTCTATGTCTGGGCCCCACAGTCTCCATGGGGGCAACTGGGGGAGGTCGTGGGCATTAGAGGAAGGAGGGACCTAACACGTTTCAGGAAAACTACTGTGTTTCTAGAATAAACCTTGCAGGTCAGCCCATGCCCTACAATCTCTTCTCTAGCAGGAAGGGCCAGAGTAGGTCATGGTGGGTGTGTGGGTGTGAGAAGTTGGGGTGGGGACATGGCAGAGCTTTTGGGTTCAGGAGCTAACTTGGGTGCTGATTTCTTGTCTGTCTACCTGTCACTCACATCAGAAAGCAAGTTCTTCCCACCAGCCAGGATAGAAGGGGAAGAGTTGGTGGTGGATCCAAGGAGGAAGCAACCACTCTGTAGCTCCTGGAAGGGACCTCAGGGAGTAAGAACCAGTAGGTGATGTGGTCTCAACCAGGGAAGATGCCTGGCCTGACAGCAGACCTTGGGAGTCAGGGAGCCAGGAGGAGCCAGTCCTCCTGGGGTGTGTGTGTGTGTGTGTGTGTGTGTGTGTGTGTGTGTGTGTCTAAAGTGCAGTGCAACCTTAGAGGGAGCCCAATTCACAAGCCTACTAGCCCCACTACTGACACCTTTTGCAAGTTTGGGGGTCTCCAAGACTACCCTTACCAGTATGTTAGGACTGTCAGAACTCACAGAGGGTAGTCGCACTCACAGTTTTAATTTATTACAGGGGAACAATGTAGATTCAAGCCAACCAAGAGCTGAGATGCATGGGGCAGAGTCCAGGAGGCTTCCAAACGTGAAACTTACTGTTGTGGAGTTCATCTCCTGCAGCAGTGAAGTGACAACACATGTGGAACACTGCCAGCCAGGGGCATTCACCTGAGCCTGGCTGTCTAGAGACATACTGGGGCTCCACAGCCAGCCAGCCACGTCCTTGACATCTGGAGGTTCTGCTGCTGCTTTGTGACTCAAAGCCTCCACCCGAAATCACATTGTTGCTTTATCCTGTATCCTATGTGGCCACCCCTAACCATAAATAAAGATACTCCTATCCAGCATGCCATTGCAAGACCTTAAGAGATTACTTTTCAGAAGCTGAGGGCAAAGGCCAGACCTCCCTTTGGGTGAGGTTAAATTCTTTGCCGCACAGGCAGGTTAAATGGTGCCCAGCCCACGAAAGCTGTGAGTCCACGCTTCCTGGAGGCGCGACAGCCACAGGCACGGTTCCTAGCTGAGCAGCTGGGAGGACCGAGAACACCTGTCCCCAAGGTGTGTGCCCTGCATGCGGTGTGGTAGCTGTTCCCAGCCATTCACCCCCTTGCTGCTGCATGCCATTCACCGTGGATTCAGTTGTTTTTCTTTTTTGTTTTTTTGCTTATGATGTACTGAACACTGGAAATGTGAATAGCACTCATTCTAGTGGGGCAGGGAGGCAGAGAGTGAAGTGCAAAGCAACTGTGAAATATTTGTAAAGAGTGCTATAGCTACGTGGAAAACAAAGGTCTGAGTTCAGAGTAAGGACAAAGGGAAGAGAAGAACCGACTGCAGAGCAAAGCAAGGCAGCTTTCGAAGGTCCCTTGCAAGATGAGGTCCAGAGAACGAAAAGCAGCAGTGGGTAGAAGACCTTGCCTGGCAGACGGGCACATCGGCCTCAGTTGTCAGTGGATCCTCCTTGCAGATTGGGAGAAGCAGAAACACAGCCCCTTCCTTGTGGCCTTGTCAGGTCTTGTCAGGACCCAGGGCTTCGTGAGCCCCACATGGATGGGGTCTCAACCCCACATGCCCCCCGTGGGCGTGCAGTATGTAAACCTCATGACGCACGTGGCAGCCTGGGAGAGGCTGTCTGGAGGCCTGCATCCTGGGCAGGCATACACTACTACGAGGCTGGCATACACTCAGCCTTTTAACGCCACCTGAGCCCATGTTTTAAATAAAAATAATCAGGTTGTACCTGTTAGCAGAGACCATGGTGCTGAAATGGGAAAATTCCTCAGCAAGTCTCAGACCCTCAGGCAGTAAACACAAGGCGAAGGGAAAAGGCCGCCCCTTTCTGTCTTCAGCGAAAGAAGCTGCATGTGCCCATTCACCGACAGGGTCTGGGAAAGGATTCCCTGAACCTTGCAATAAAAGGGACCCCGCTGAATGTCTTACTGGCTTTCTCATCCTCTCTCAGGAGCCAGCTCATGCTGAGCAAAGGAGAATTTCTTGCCTTCTCTTAGCGCAGTGGTGTGGGCAGGATTCCAGTCCAAGTTAATTCTACCCGTCACCCACACCCCTGTGCACACGCACACACTTAGGTGTCTCTCAGGGAACTTGCAAGAAGCAGAGACCTGGATTGAAGCCTGGATTTGCCACTCCATGGGGAGGGCTGCACTCCAAATTGCAGTTGATTGTCTCCATCAGAAATCCTTGCATCTCTTCATGATTATTAGATTTTAATACGCTTATCACATTATCCAAAAGTTGGGAAGTGGAGAAAATAAAAGAAACAACCATGCAGAACCTTGCAATTTGTTATGGATTGCATGTTTATGTCCTCCCGCCACCCATTTCAAATGTTGAATGACACCATAACCCCCAAAGAGGTCGGACCTTTGGAAGGTAATTACGGTTAGATTAGGTCATGAGGGTGGGGCCTTTTTGATGGGACTCGTGCACTTATCAAAAGAGGAGGAGGCAGGATCTTTTTGTCTCCCTGGACACACTCAGGGAAGCCAGACCCAGGAAGAGCGCCCTTATCAGAACCTCGCCACACTGGGTCCCTCATCTCAGAAATGCCACTTTCAGCACTGTGAGAAATTGGTGTGTGCTGTGTAAGCCTCCCAGGCCCTGGGGCTGTGTTCCGGCAGCCTGAGCTGGCTAGCATGTGGTATCTTCCAGAGGTTTATGGATCAGCTTCCTATTGCTATTGTTTCAAACTATCAGATTTAGTGGCTTAAAACAATTTAAATGTATTGTTTTACAGTTCTGAAGGTTAGAAGTCCAAATTTACTCTCACTGGGCTAAAAGTAAGGTGTGAGCAGGCCCTTCCTTCTTGAGGCTCTGAGGGATGACTCTGTTTCCTTGCCTTTTCCAGTGTCAGGAGGCTGCCTCGTCATTTGGCTTGTCCCCTCTTCTTCCATCTTTTTTTTTTTAGATTTTATTTTTATTTATCCATACAAGCTGGGGTACAGGCCAGAGGCATGGGGCGGTGAGGGGGTTCACCAGAGACAGAGTGGGGAGCAGAACAGGCAGATCAGAAATACACTGCTGAGGGGAGCAGCGGGCGAGGCAGGAGAGGTCTGCCGCGCCATGTGGGATCCTCCCCGGCTGGGCGTCGAACTCGCATCTTGCGCTGCAGACAGCTCCACAGCGCAGCGCTCAACCGCTGTGCCGCCAGGGAGGCCCTCTTCTTCCATCTTGACAGTGTAGCATCTTCCAACTCCCTGACCTCTGCTTTTGTTGTGACATCACATTCACTCTTTTGTCTTCCTCTCTCAATGACTGTTGTGATTACATTAGGGACCCCTAGATAATCCAAGACAATTAGTCTATTCAACACAAGAGCCAGATAATATCTGTCAAGTTTTTTTTTTAACATGTAGGTAACCACAGTGATTAGGGTGTGGTCATCTTTTGAGAGAGGGGTGCACTAGTCTGTCTACCATAATTTGTCTTTGCAGTTTTTTTTTAAGATTTATTTTATTTATTTATGCATACAATAACTGGAGTGTAAGCCAGAGGTGCAGGGGGTGAGAGGAATCACCAGTGACAGAGTGGGGAGCAAAACAGGCGGACTGACTGAAATACACTGCTGAGGGGAGCAGCGGGCGAGACAGAAGAGGTCTGCTGAGCCATGTGGGTTAGCTTCTTGGCTAGGGATGGAACTCAGCCTGCAGTGGCTGGTGAGAGCTTGATAGTGCTGAGGTTTTAACCCCTGCACCACCAGGGAGGCCCTGTCTTGGCAGTTTTAATGTCACAGTTCTAGTAATACCAAATATATGACTGCCTTCGATTAGCATTGTAAGAGAAATATTTTCCCACATGCAGTTTTGGTAACTTCCTTTTCTCAAGTCTTTGAGTGCTCCACGTGCTTCGGTTTGCCCAAGCTGGAAACCAGGCTGGATCCCGTTAGCATAAGTTTCCAGGAACAGGTTGAAAGAAATAGAATAGGTTTACGAATCTTATTACATATGGCCTAATTGCTTTTCAGAAGGACTATGAGTTTATACAACCTCTCCCAATCACCTCATTTGGCTGTCTTAAAAATGACAAAGTTCTTGCTTTTTATAATAAAAGTATTATGTCATTATTAAAGAATATTTGGGAACTAAAGAATAAAAAGGGGAGAAATCACTTATTGTCCCACTAATTGAAACACAACTTTCACTAATACACAATTCATTTCTTTCTGATATTTTTCTCTCTGTATTATAATTAAACAGCAACAACAATGTGGATATGTTAGAACTTCTTGGAACTATTTTAGATCTGGGACACCTCATGTCTTTTGCTATACAGGAGAACATTTTTGTGGTGCTTTTTGTGGGATGGTTTCCATCCTGTTTCTTACTGATTACTGCTGTCCATGTCACTCAGAACTTCGAAGCCCGGCCAGGCCCTTCCCTGCAGGGGAGTGCCAGGCACAATGTGGGGAGTCTGGCCTGAGGGTTGTGACCACAAATCCTTAATCCTAACTTCTCATACCCAGACTCTATTCTGAAAAGTGGTTAAATAGGCTAGGCTTTCTAATAATTCAGTTTTATGATCCAATTCATTGATACAGGCAGAGTATTTTTTTCTTGAGAAATTTATTTGTATAAACTACAGCTTCCATTTTGCCTTCCATGGAGGTCATCTTCAAGCTCTGGTTACTTGGCAAAAGCAACATTAAGAAATCATATCAGGCCTCCCTGGTGCCTGAAGGGGTTAAGTCTCAGCACTATGAAACTATCAGCAGCCACTGCAGCATGAGTTCAATCCCTAGCCAGGGAGCTGACCCACATGGCACAGCGGACCTCTCCTGCCTCGCCCACTGTTCCCCTCAGCAGTGTATTTCAGTAGATCTGCCTGTTCTTCTCCCACTCTCTCTCTGGTGAATCCTCTCACCCCCCACATACCTCTGGCCTACACCCCAGTTCTTGTATGCATAAATAAATAAATCTTTAAAAAAAGAAATCATATTGAAGTATGGAGAGGAGACATCTAACCCTGGAAAGAGAAGGGCAGGAAGTGTTTCTAAACAGATTCTTAGGAAGGTGATTGGCTGTTTCCTGTCTTGGTAAATAGAAAGTAGAAACCCTGTGACTATGAGTTAGATAAAAGAAAGAACTTCCCCCTAAATGAAACTTCCTAACACTTATCATCCATTCCAATATCAAAAATAAACTAAAAAGCTCATCTTCGCTGGATGTTTTGTACTGTGAAGGGAGGAAGGGACTGAGTTAGGATCTGGAAGAAAACTCCAAGCTGAGCTAAGCAAAAAGGGAATGTATCTGCTCAGACAGCTGGAAAGCACAAGTCAGCCCGACGCAGGGCTGGATCTCCAGGAGAGGGTCTCTGTGTTTCTGTTGTGGTTGGCTTCATTTTTAAGTGTGAAGCTTGGGTCAAATGTCCCAGGTTCACCTTTCACTCCAGCACCAGCAAATCTGACCAAGTCTGCTTGGTTTATTCCTACAGCCAAGGGAGTGCAGTGCTCAGTGGTCAGACTGAGTGCCCAGAACAGCCCTGGACTCAGGGATGGTGCAGATCCTTTAAAGCTTGTAGAGCAAGCAAAGAAGGTAATTTCCCTCAATTACCCCCCCAAACCTGCCCCCCCAAAACCTGTTAGTCCTGACCTGCGTTTCTTGGCTCGAAATCACAAGAGAGGACTTGATTGACCTTCCCCAGCCCAGTTGGCTATGGAAGAGTGGAGTTGGGGCTGGGGGCCGGTGTGACCACCTTCCTTTGCCTGCTTACTGCTGAGTACCTGTTATGTGTTCCATTTTACACTCTGCAATTGCAACTGAGAGGTTAGGGCAGTTGCCCAGAGTCACACTGCCAGTATGAGACTCAAAGGATGCTCAGGTGAT
Organism: Scalopus aquaticus; assembly: GCA_004024925.1. NCBI lineage: Eukaryota > Metazoa > Chordata > Mammalia > Eulipotyphla > Talpidae > Scalopus > Scalopus aquaticus. Next base: position 10,153 of record PVIJ01003949.1, on the reverse strand, counting down.
TTATCTCAAGCAGCACTTAGGGGACCCCAGAAGGGATCCAGAACGGGAGGGGCATGGAGAACCTTTTCTAGGTTGAGGATCCTAAAAGGAAGGAAGGTGGAGGGAAGGGTACACCTTGGACATTTGGTCTAAGCTGCACACCTGGACTTCACTGATCCAGGGCCTGGCATCTGCTACTAGCTCCTGAGAAGTTTCTAGAGACTTGGTCCCAGACTGTCTCCCTGAGGTCCCATTCTCAGTGGCACTCTCTGGGTGTGACCTGGGGCCTTTGCATGCAGGGTGTGCATGGCCAGACTGGGAATACAGTCATGAATCCCCATGGCTCAATTCATGGGCATAGGGAGAGTTCTAGCATCTGACCTCCATTCTCTAGGGTCTCAAGTGGGAGCTGGGGGCCCACATTTTCTATCAGACCTGAGCCCCTTGTGGGCACCCTGTTCACTCCTTCTTAGAAGCTCCTTTCTTCCACACCTGTCTTTGCTGGACACCAGTTGCCATTTTCCCATTTAAGCCACAACCTCCTTCCAGCAGCCTGGCCTGATTGCCTGCATTCACCGCACTTTCAGTTGTGCCCCAGCTGGTTGTGAGCCATTGTCCATTCTGCAGTTCAGAACTTCCTCCACGGGCCAAGCCACCTCTAGAGGAGGACGTTTGTTGGCTAAAGGCAAAGAAAGTGCATTATCTCCATCCATCCACCACCCACCCACCCACTCACCCATCCAGGAATTCATTATTTCTACAAGTCCGCTTGGGGTGGGCTCCCCAGAGTCATTCATTGGTGAAGGAGACCCAAGCTTAGAGGCTTAGACTCTGTGCCTTAGTGCGGAGACAGTGAACGCTCAATCCTCCGGCAGTAACCGGATCCCAGAGAGGGGAGGCACCGAAAGTGCTTGGGTTCCCTGAGGGGCGCGCGGTAGCCGGGCACTCCGTGAGACCCGGCCAAGGACATTTTTGCAGAACACAACTGGCTTTTTTTCACTTCTCAAAGGCTCTGAAAATGGCTACTACCCGCTCGGCTACAGAGAAAAACTGTCAGCTAATTTGGAGTGCGAACTCAGCGCACCAGGGAGTTTCCTGGGCGCTTTGCCCCCGGCCACTGCGGGGTTCTTCCAGCCTGGCTCGGCGTGCGGAAGGGTCAGAGGCGCCGGAAACATTTGTGTCGGGTGTCGGGGAGCAACAGTTGTGGCTGTTTTTCTGTATCCGCGCCGCCTCTGGCGCCCAGTGCCCCAGACAGGCCGAGAACTGACCTAGGCGCTCCGAGCCCGATTAAATACCCCTCGTGAGCTTTGCTGGGCAAGACCGGAGCCATCCAGCCCACCCATGATAGGCCTGGCCAAGCGTCACCCGCCGATCACCTCCCGGGGGCTGGAGGGTGAAGTCTCCCAGCTCCCAGGCCAAGCAGGAGGCGCAGGAAGCGCGCGTGTCCTCTATTAACGCAGGGGACCCCCGGACCGGCGCTCAGCAACCCTGAAGATCCACCTCCCTGAACCCTCCGGCTGGGCGGGAGGTTCCAGCGCAGGCAGGCCGGCGCGGGCGGGCGACACGCGTGTCCCTGCGCACGCACACATCGCGCGCACGTCAGTCCCCCGCCCCCGCGCCCGGGCGCACGCAGGCTCTCCCACGTGCCCGCACTGGCCGGGGGGACACACGCGTCCGCAGCCGACACTGCGGCGCGCAGAAAGGTAGGCGCGCCTCACCGCAGCAGGAAGGGGCCCCGGGCCCCGGCCTGGGCGGTGTCCGGGGCGGGCCCTGGGGCGGAGCTCGCCGGGCCGGGCGCGCACGGTCGGGGCGGGTCCGCGCCGCCGCCGTCCGCGCCGCTCCGCCCTCGGCCCCGCCGCTCGCTCGGTTCCTCCAGCTGCAGCCCCGCCGTTGCTGCCGCTGAGCCCGCCGCCGCCGCCTGAGGTAGGCGCAGGGGCAAGGGGCCCGGGTTCTGCCTGCGCCCCAGCCGCGCGCCGGGCCCCTGGGAAGTTGAGGGGGAGGAGATGAGGGGAGGAGCGGACGGGGTCACGGAGCCCAGGCCGGCCCCGGGGAGGGAGCGGGAGTGCGGGCCTGGCTGGTCAGCGGCGGGCGGAGCAGGCCGCGCGGGCGGACGCGGAGCGGGCCTGGGCGGGGGACCTGGAGGCCGGACATCCGGAGGCGCCTGCGACCCGGGGCTGGAACCTTCGGGGACATGCGGGCGGAAGGGCAGCGGCAGCCGCGTGGAGGCCCGGCCGGCAGCAGCTCTAGGTGACCTTCCTCGGGGGCGCCCTCTGGCCCTCGATCCAGCCAGTGCGGGTCGGACAGGGACCTGCCCGCCACCCATGCTTGCCGGACCTGTCCTCGGACCGGTGCGGACCACGCTGTTGCCTCTCAGATGAGCTAGTGAGAGGACTGTGTCCCGGCCTTGTGCCCCAGCCTTGTGCGCCTGGTCCAGCCTGACGGGCTCATGCATGTTCGCGCGTGCCTTCCTGGGAGAAACGGGAGACCGAGAACCGAGTTAGGCCTCAGGGCCCGCAGTCGGGCCTGGGCGGGAGGTTAGGCCTTGGAAAAGGAGGTCCCGGGGGAACGGTGTGGTGGCCTCCTTGGGCTTTGGTTCTGTCGTTCATTCATTCACCAATGCGGAGGTGCATTCAGGAAACTGGTTGGTAGCCCTCTGGATTTGAGGCCTGCAGCCCTAGTGACTTGTCCAAGGTCACACAGTTGGGACTATACCACGCCTCAGTTTCTTCATCCGTAGAATGGGAGCAGTTATGCTCTTCCTTCGTTTAAATATTAAGCATTTGTGTGTTACACACTGAGTCACTTTCAGGATGATTTATGGAAAAACCCTTTAAGTTGACAGGCAGAGGAAGGCTGGGGTCAGGCTGGGGCGGGGTCAGGCTGGGGCGGGAAGTTTGAATGAAGGTGCAGACCTGAGCTAATAAGCCTAGGCCTGTTCCATCTGAGGCCCCATTCCCTTGACCAGCCTCTCTTGTCCAGAAGAGACAGGGAAATGGGCTCCTGCTTGCCCAATGTGCCACTGGCAAGGCCAGGGCAGACTGCCCAGGTTCTGTCTTCTTTCTCCCCACCCAGCTCTGAACTGAATTCCTGCAGGGTCAGGCTTAAGCCCTATGCAACTTTCTTTCCAGTGCCTGGGGTAGTGCCACCTGGCACAAAGTAGGTATTTGAGAAGGGTCTGTGGGGGTGACTCCACTCTTGCTTTTTATGTGAGGGTCACTCACCCTTATTGACAGATGGATAGTTTTACCTTTCTAGCACGTGGCTTATACTAGCTGCTCATTGAATATTTGGGGATTAATGAGTGGGTGTATGTAGTGACTGCAGGCTCAGACCATAGTCTCTTGATCCTGGATATCCTTTTTGAGGGATGCACAGTGTGCTTACTTCCAGGAAATAACTTTGCTTAGCAGAGAGTCACAAATATTTAAGCAGCTGCAATGGTATGTATAGCCCTAGAGCACTGAGAAGCAAAGATGGTTGCCTAATTTAAAGTAACTGCTTTAAACACATTTTGATACCATCGCTTTCCAAGTTCTGTGGGGAACTTGCTGAACTGGTGTTTCTGGGCTTGAGGGCAGGGCGACATGGGTAAATGGGTTTCTCCTGAAGACCTTGGGCTTGGTTGATGGCTTCTACTGGAACTGTCCTGAATAAAGCAAGTGCTTGACCCTGGGGAAGGGGCTGCTCTCAGTTGATTCCCGAGCTTTCTGCTGTTCTGTAGGCTCCAGGCAGGGCCAGTTTGTGGGCCTAGATACAGGGACTAGGGGCCGTACAATGCAGAGATGCCTGTGGGGCTCTGGTCCTGCGAGGCGCTAGGTATGTACACAGTGACCTCCAGTTGGTGTTAATAAGGCGTGTTCATCCCTGCTCTCACCGGGATGGTACTCCCGAGGCCCTGAAGCCCATCTTGCTCTTGGCGGAAGTTCCCATGGTTTGCTGTCTTTGTGGTAGCGATGGAGAGATATGTGTGTGGCTGCCCCTGGCAGTGCCCAGAGGGTCTGAGGCCGTGGCCTCCCCATGGACCCCGAAGGTAGCCATTGAGGAAAGGTGATTAGTGGGCTCCTCAGCTGGGCCTCAGCGTGTTCCTCCTTTATTCAGTGTGGTGAAGGTGAGTAGACAGTTGGCCCTGTACCCAAAACTGTGCTGGGAAGAGCGTTGGAGGGCAAATTGAGCTCATAGTTCAGCTCTAACATGAACCAAAGGGTCTGGTACAGTTCAAGTGACTTTCTTGTGCCTCAGTTTCTTCATTATAAAAGTGTCACCTTTACAGTCATTCTTTATTGAGGGCCTGCTCAGGACCATTCTGGAGGCTTGATATATATTCTGACATTGAATCCACAAGCTCTGGGAGAGAAGTACTGTTGTTTCCATTTCACAAGGCAGGAGGCTTGAACACAGAGAGGTGAGGTAACCACCTGAGGGTCACACAGCTCAGTAGGAGTGAAGCTGAGATACGGGGCCTGGCGTGGCCAGCTGCAGTGCTGGGGCTCTCACCCTGCAGTTGCTGTTCTAGAGGACTGTTGAGAGGCACTAATGGACGTGAATGGCTTTGGAAGAATAGAAATTGCTGTTCAAGACTAGCCCTTGAGGTGCTAGTCTTTCGCACTGCTGAGAGTGTGTGCGGGGCTGGGTGTGGGTTTGCTCTCAGTGGACAGCAGTCAGGGAGTCACCCCTCTTTGTTGCAAGGACGGCGGCACTGGGTGTCTGTCAGTCTTCCTCGGGATGAGGTGGGAGTCATTCTTCCAGGACCGACCAGTGTTCAGCTAAACAGTAGCTCATTATGGTTGGGGAGGACTCTGGATCCTGTGGTTCAGGGTGACCTTTGGCAGCCTGCACAGCAGCCATCTTTATGCTAACCATATGCAATGAAAACCTGTAGTGGAAGACTAGTCGAGCTTGCTGCCTGCTTATGGGGGACCAGCCACTCTCCTCAGTGCTTCACATTACCTATCTCATTTCGTCTTCACAAGTGACACTGAACCAGATACTCTTAGCCTGTGTTAGAGCTGAAGAAAAATGAGGTACAGCTAGGTTGTGACTTTCCCAGGGTCACATCTAGAAAGTGGTAGTGTAGGACTGACGTTCGGGTGTGCTTGACTCCTGACGGCCCGCTCACACACTATATTTTCACCCTACTGGCTTACGCTTGGCAGTGAGCCTCCAGGGAACTTGATGTGCCTGAGGCCCTGGGTGCTCCTTGGCCTGCCGCCTGCCCGCCCAGGCCTTCTTCCCTTAGTGGGTGGGTGGACGGGCTGCCCCCATGTCAGCCACATTCTCTTGGGCCTCAGGGAAGGCTCGTGCTGGTTTAAGATGGCCAGCATGTTTTAAAATAGAAGTAAGGCCTGGAAAGCCCAGCTGCCCCCGTGTCAGACTGTTGTGGAAGGGGGTGGGGAGGACAGCTGCCCTGGGAACAGAGACCTGCCACCAGCGCATAGGGCATTGGCTTTGCCAGCCTCCTGGAGGCCAAACCAGGCTGTTCTCGACTGCCTCTTCCTGGTGAGAAAATGTGGAGTTTGGGTGCCCCTGATGGTGCTGGCCCCATCTGTTGGCTTTCAAAGTTGGGCTGGCCTCTTGGCTGGGGAATGTTTTTCCTGGTCCCCAGAGTTTGAGGGAGATGGTTTTGCGCTAATCCCTGCTTAGTCCGATGTCCCTCTCATAGGCTGGCCCAGTTCTGCCCTGCAGACCACGTGGAATGGTAGAGAAGTGGCGGAACCAGTGGCTTTCCTACAATTCTCCTTCCCTTGGGGCAGTCCCAGATGGGGATGGCAATGGTTGTGGTGATGAAGGCCGACTCGGGCGGGGTCCTTGCGGGAGTCAGGTGCACACTCACACAGGCTGATCAGTGTGTAAGGAAGGGATTATTTGTGAAGGTGTGGACCAGGTGTTGGGCACCTGACAATGGGGTGTGGCCTCCTGGGTGAGGAGACAGTTGGAACTGGGAGGGAGCTGTAGCTTGGGAGGGGGAATTGTGGCCTGGGGTAGTCACAGATCCTCTGAGGCCCCTCAAGGAGGGACCCTGGGAGATGAGTACCCCAACTATATCCCCATCTTCTGCTGGTGCCTGTCATTGGCCAAACCCAACCGGAAGTCTTTGATAAGAGTCCATAGTGATCAAAGACTTGGAGCACAGAGCAGGATCGAGGACAGTGGAGCTGGAGGGGCAAACACAGTATCTAGAGGAGTGGATTGTGGGTCCCACTCTTGCTGACCTAGCGTTCCTGTGTGCCAGGCTGTCCTGCATATCTGCCCATTTCACTTCCTTAATCCTTGCAGCAACTCTGGTAGAAAGGCACTATCAGTAGCCCCATTTTCTAGATGAGCAAGATGAGAGCCCGAGAGTGAGTGGTCGGGGAGTCATCCAGAGTCACATAGCTCATAAAGGCTAGAACTGCCCGGGACCCCACCAGGCTTGTTGCTTCTTCCGGCTGTTACTGTCATTATGTGCTGCTGCTGGAGAGACTGGGACGTGCCATGGCAGGGCAGACCTTGGTCCTCGGTGCTGGCCTGAACATGGCCTTGCCCTTGAAGATGTTGTCTGTCAACTCACCAGATGTTACCTGTGTTCAGAAGACTTCCTCTCAGACGTGCCTGACCGAGCCCTGGGGACCTGTGGCCACCCTGTGTCAACCAGAGCGGTGGTCATTGGCTCTCTGCGGGCGCTAGGCTCCCCTGCCTGGATTGTTCTGAGGAATCCTGTGCAGAGAAGAGTGTACTTTAGGGTGGGGGCTCTGGTGGGTGCAGTGAGTGCGCCTGCTCTTTTTGGTGGCATCTGAGAGCTGCCCTGTCTGCTTGGCAGCAAAAGGCTGCGTGGCTGGGAAGGTAGCTTTTGACTAGTCCATCAGGTGGTTTTCACACACTCTAAAGTTAGGGAATTCTGCCCTGCTTCTGCCACAGGGTGGCCAGACCACAGGTGCCCCCCGCAGGCCTTACCTGTTCACTCCGCCATCTCAGTGTACAGTGTACATTCCCTCTGTCCTTGGGGGCATTTTCTTTGGGCCCCTCTGCTGCAGCAGTCTGGAATGCTGCATGGCCTCTGGACTTAAAAAGGTAACCAGTAGACACAACCTTAAATAATGCCATAGTATCAAAAAATGAAGATCACATCTGATCTCTGCCCTTTGCCCAGACCCCCTTTCTTTCCAGAAGCAGTTCCGAGGCAGTGTGTAGACCGGCTCGCGTCTGTCCACACACTTCCCATCCGCTCACGGGTGCATGAGTATGGGAGGATGCGCGTCTGAAAGGGCTCTCATTACATGGAATTACAAATGTTCTGTGACTGGCTTTCTCATTTAACTGCATCATAGTTTTCTATGCCGCCATGTACAAAACCAGCTCGTTCTTTTTGATTATCACCAGACTCCTTCGTTTGCAGATACCTTCATTTTTATGCCTTCATTTTCCTGCTGATGGACCTTTCAGTTGCTTCTGGGTTTGGTGTTACAGATGATGCTGTAGTGAGCACCCTTGCGTATAGATCTGTGGATGCCCTGGGTGCTGCTGTGCGGTGGGTTCTGAGGAGGGGAATTGCCACCAGCGTCAATGCCCACTGAGGCCCTGCCCAGAAAATGCCCAGAGGGATTGGGCTGTGTGATACCTGCTTGGTATGGTTTTCCACAGCAACTGTACATACTGTCGTTTACACTTTCCCACTCTCCTGTTGAATGAGACACAGTTAGTCATTAGGTGGTTCCCTTGAAGCCCTGATAGACTAAGGTTCACTCTTGGTTCTGAGGTTAGAAGTGGCAGAGCTTGCTTCTGAGTGCATTTGGCCTTGGGCCTGAACCCGAGTTCAACTCTCCTTAGAGAGTGGTGGTGGTGGTGGGTGGGGGGTGCCAGTTATGGGTTTCCCTGCGTCCTGGTGCTGCAGCGTCCTTCCCCGCAGAGAGAGCGCCTATGTCCTGGTTACATTGCCTTTTACTTAGTTGCTATTATCAGATACTGTTTCTGCTTTCCCTGCCTATTATAAAAGTACTTTCGTGTTCATTGCCCATTTGGCCAGTAAACAGATGTTTATATGCATATTTTTTATCGTGGTAACATTGGCTTGCAGCGTATGTCTCAGAGGTAGAGAGGGTCATACCTCTTCAGATGTATGTATGTTTAACGCCACGACCCCTCGCCCCCCAAGGCGCCGTGGTCCACTGGGCACCATCTGCACTTTGCTCTCCACTCTCCCTGGTAGCCTCAGGTCTCCAGTAGCAGACATTTCTGTAAAATACCTGCTGTGTGCTGGGCTTTGGCATTCTTGTACCATAGCTTTCCCCATAGTTTGGATAAATTTATGTGTGACAGGCTCTGGGATGCTTTGATTTTGCGGGTGTGATGGGGGGTGTGTTTCTGTGGGAGTGGCGGGGGGCCCTGAGAAGAGCAGCTGTCACTGCCATGCCTGCTGCGTCGAGGAGGGTATGTCCCATCGGGACCGGTTATGTAAGTGTTACGCGGGCCACGCTGGGCGATATATTATCTCCCCTCTGAGCTTTCAGTATGGACCGGATTTTCATTCCTCAGCTGGACTGGGCCTTGCATAATCTGCCCAAGGTCAGTCAGGGATGGTTGGGTAGGTAGCTGGCAGGCAGAGGAGGGGAGCCAGGGACTCTTGTCTCCTGGTGTGATTTATCGGTCTTTCTCAAAGTCTTCAGTGGCTGAGGGCAGGTCTGCTCAGGCTGCCCCTGCCACCCTCACTCTCCACTTAGCCGGGAGGGACACTCCCGGGTGCTGCCTTGCAGCCAGCACCTGAGCAGACACTTGCACTCCTCTCTGCTCAGGCAGGTTTCTGATTTCCGGCCCTGCCCAGCTCAGAGTACTGCGCCTCTAGAGGCAGGGCGGTGGAGGCGGTGGGTGGGTGCTGCAGGCTGGGGAGTGCTTTGGAGCGGGGGCCCAGTGGAGGGGGGCGGGGCCAGGGTTCAGCCTCCAGCTTCTCAAGGCACCATGTGTTAAAGTGAGAAGCATCACAATTTCTTCCCTTCAGGCCTGGCCTGAGAAAACGCGATTGGAAGTCACTGTTTCCACAATAAAAATTTTTTTTGATGCAAGTGCTGAGAACTGCACAAAAATGGGCATTTTCTGTTTGAAGTTGCAATAAAGCTCAGCTTCCTGGAGAGACACCACTCCCAAAAGTCCTGTGAGAAAGTGCAGCAGGGCCAGGGTGGGGACAGAGGCAGGTGTGCAAAAGGCTGTAACTGCCGTGATGAGGGGCCTTTAGTGAAGGGGGCTACCAGCTTGCCCTCCTTGGTGGGTGTTACCCCAGACCCAGGAGTGGCTTTGGTTCCTGGCTGCCTCTTCCCTGCCAGCTGCCAGGCAGGAGCCCCAGGGAGAGCCTGGCCTTGTCTGCGCTTCCTCTGCCACCCCGACTCCCTTGTCCTGCAGGTGATCTTCTTAGTGACAAGTGCTTTGCTTAGTGACCAAGTGCTTAGGTTTGCTGTGGGAGGAGCATTTTTTTTCTTAGGTGGCTTTGCTTCTTCGGATTTGGGGGTTAGTGATGAGGGAGGGTGTTTGGGGAACATTAAATGATGAGTATTCTACCACCCTCTTGCCCCCAGGAATGGATCAGTCCACATGCTTAGGCTGCTTTTGCCTGGTGAGGAGGGACCTGGAGGCAGGGAGGGTAGTTGGGGAGTCCCTGGCCCCTGAGGGTCTGACCAGAGAAAGTGCCACTTGGCTGCCCTCCCGCTTTCCCTGAGGCTGAGTTTGTTTCCTGGCTGGGAGGGCGCTACCCTCAGACGTGCTTTCTTGACTGATACCTGTTAGTGCTGGAAGGCCGAGAGTGCCCGGGCCCCTTGCTGAGGCGGTCTCCTGCGTTTCCTTGCAGCTACAGCTTCTGAGCCGTCCAGCCGGGGTGATTTCTTTCTCTTTTTTTTTAATTGTTATTTATGTCTTTTACATTTTGTATTCCCCTTGGGCAGCCCACCACCAATTCACCCGTGATCCATCTCCATGGTCCCCTGTATTCTCCTCTCTTCCCTTTTGTGCCCTTATCCCCCCCCCCACCCCCCCACCGCTGAGTGTCTCTCTCCCACCCGGCCTCCCTATAGTCCTGTTATAAGTGAAACCATTCGATATTTTTCTTTTTCTTTCTGGCTTATTTCACTGAGTATGATTCCCTCTAATTCCATCCATGTCGCTGCAAATTGCATGTGTTTATCTTCTTTCCATGCTGAATAGTACTCCATTGTGT